>APFE030639533.1:9375-60999 GCA_000404065.3 Pinus taeda | reverse complement strand
GAACATAATTGTGCAATTACACCTCCTTGTTCCTTTTTTAGAAGCTTTGTCATACCATTAGAGCTGATTATCTTTCTTGGTTTCCCTGCAATACCCCTTAATTCAACTTCCTTTCCTTTTGCAGAAAATTTGATGAAAAGTTCTTGAAAATTAAAAGCTATTTTTCCTAGGGATTGTAGCCATTGGACTCCTAGTACAACATCAGCACCTCCCATTGGAATATAAAGCATTGGGCTAGTCAATACATATTCTCCCATGGATAGCTTGATATTATGGACTTTCCAGAGCAATTTATTGTTCCTCCATTTGCAATCATCACTTGACACTCTAATGCTGGATATAGGAAGCAATTCAATTCTTTTGCTACCTTACAATGAATAAAATTATGGGTGCTTCCTGAATCAATCAACACTATTACCTTTTTCTTCTTGATTTGTCCTCCTATCTTGATGGTTTGAGGAGTGGTAATTCCAGCCAATGCATTACAATATGGTTGGATTTATTTGTTCTTCATCTAGGCTTTGTTCCTGGAGAATATCCTCTTCTTTTGACCTTTCTTGCTCCTTTTCTTCTTCCTCTTCACAATCTATGTAGAATAATTTCTTCTCAGCACACTTATGACCTTTAGTGTATTTGCTATCACAACTGTAACAAAGCCCTTTTGCTCTTTTTTCTTCCAATTTTTGTGGTGTCAACCTATAGGTTGTGGAAGGATAGGGGAAACAACATTTCCATCTTTATAGTTGTGAGTGGTAGGCTTCCTGGTTGCCATAATTTTGCTTTCCATTTTTCTTGTTAACCAGAATGCCTTCTCCAATGAATCAGGTTTCCCCAAAGGCGAACATCATGTTGGATATTATCCTTTAAAGACCTATGAACACATCAATCCTATGCTCCTCCGGAATATCTTTTAGCCTTATGTTCAATTTTTGGAACTCCTCAATGTGCTCCATTATTGAACCCTTTTGTTTGAGACTTATCAATTGGCTAAAAAAAGTGTTGCTTTTTGTATCCTCATAATGTGCTACAATTCTTCCGTAAAAATTGCCCAAGTGATAAATTGTTTACGAGAGCAAAGCCATTGATACCATACAAACTGATTTGGTTCCAAATATAAAGTTGCAATACGTACCTTTTGTGTGTTTTGAATATTATTGAGATCGAAAATTGCTCCATCTATAATATCCATGTTGCGGGATCATTGCCATCAAACTTCCTCATATCGATTTTTGGAATATGGTGGGTCTTCGATCCCAAATTAGAGTGTATGAAACCATAATTAACATTTCTTTTGTTCGCATCATGAGTTTCCTTTACTACCTTTTCACCATTAGTAGGTATTTATTGTAGAAAAATTATGAAATATGTTTTCAAATCTACCATGTTACTCATCAAATTTGTCTTCAAACCTATCTTCAAATCATTCATCTTAGCTTCGACGCCCTTTACCTTAGCTTCTATTAGCTTTTGTGAGAGTGACCTTTGTTGCACTTGGTCTTGTAATTTTGATATATCATGTAGCATTTCTTCCTCTTCTTCATGAGTCATGCTAGAGCTTTTAGGTTGCTTACTAGGTGTTTGCATTTTCTTTCCTCGAGGAATCATTTGCCAATAATAATGCTATACTATGCCATTTGCATTCCTTCAAAATAAATTTTCAAACCAAACTGAAGCAAAAATTTAAAAAAATCTACACACTTTTTTTCACTTTGTAGGAGCTCGATATTGTCTCTGATGTATCTTTGTACTTTTGGATCATCCAGTTCTAAAATTGCAACCTGCAGTAGCCCTCTGTGTCCTATTTCCAATGCCACTAGTGTGATACGAATTGGATTCTCCAAGGAAGAGTGATGTGAAATCTCCCACAGTGACCTGATTATAGAGTAGTTCAGTAGAGCGAACTTGTATGATGTGCCATGAGTCACTGTTTTGGTCTTTGGCTCTGAAAAATATATACAAGAAACTATAAGCCATCCTCTTTCTGTACCTTGTGAAAACATTTCACTCCGATGCTCAGACAGAAAGTTATGACGATTTTCCCTAAGTCACCTATTTGGAGTGTAATTCAAGAGTCTGCAAAAGACCAAATTCCTCAGATCATATCTCTGCAAATATAGTGCGAAAAGCTCTAAAATTCGGACCCAAGATTCAGTGTGATATCTTCTCAAATGGGTTATTTTAGCTTATGAAACATCACAAAAAAATTTATAACGAAAATGCCACGATGACCTATTTGGAGCAGCGAAGCCCTAGAATCCAAAGCTTTGATACCAAATGTTATGAAACCAGCTCAAGAAAAAGATTGAAAAGATAGATCAACGCCTTAGAATTCATCCTCTTCGAGGGGGAAACCTCCTTTACATTACATAAATGAACAATTCTTGGATGATTCAAATGACAAAAACCTCCTTTCTATATATAGGAGTCTATGGAGTCACAATATAACCTAACCGACCTAACAATAATAATATAAAGCCACAAAAATAACAATAGAGGGATTCTATGGGGCGCAATAATAAAAATATGGGGACAATAGGGGCTCAACAATATTAATAAAGGCTACAACTACAATAGTAATGAGGTAATCACTAGTATTATAGGGACCTAACATTATGTGTGTGCAAATGTGTGATGTGCGACTGGTTTTGCATGTAACATAAATTATGTTGTTGAAAAGTAGATTGTAGAAACGAAAACTGAATTGAAATGAATAGAAACGTAAACAAATTCAAGAGCACTCTACTTCCCACCTAATGGGGCCCAAGAAAAACACAAAAAGAGCAAAATAAGACAAAAAAAAATGGCGATCACAAGATCAAGGGCTAAAGGTGTTGGATCTGTGGTAAGAAAGTCCTACTTTATGCAAAAAAACAACAGAAAAGGGTTGAATAATAGACTGAAAATTGCAACAAACTACTTGCTAATGAACATACACCTAAAGAGAACTTTGAGAAATAGTGAATCAAAGGCCAAAGAGGGGCTCAAAAGTCACTTCAAAGTCTTACAAAAATGGTTTGAACAAAAGTTATATTGTATTGAAAAAACAATGGTGAACAACTCTGAAACAATAGGTTGCCAACTTAGCTAAATCCCTAAAAAGTGGAAGAGGAGTACTAGAAGCCCCAGGGGACTTTTTTCTTGCCTTTGGAAAGCAAATAAGATAGAGAGATCCAGGCCTACAGTGTTGTAACAGGATGCAAAAAACCCCACCTAACAGGCAGACAAAATTGAACTTTCTGCAAAAGCTGAAAAATGTAGAAAAAAGAGGGTAACACAGGTTTATGACCTGTTCTTATGTTATAACACACGTTGTTGCATGTTTCTTGCATTGGCCATCGTAGGTTTTTCACCAAAAAGTGTTGGCTAAGTTGAATATTCTTCTTCTAGGGTTTGTTAAATCTTGTTGTCTCTTGCACGACAAGAACCTATGACCTGCGAAACATAGACAGAAACAAAAAAACGAAACTTTTTGCCAAAAATAACCACTAATAGACAAAAATATAAAAATGGAAGGGAGAAAAAACACATGATATAGGAACGCAATCACTAGGGATTTGAATATCTAAACCAACAGAGTCGCCATTTACTGACAACTAAAAACGAGTGGAGTTTGTCATTTTTTACGATTTTATTAAAGCAAGATCCTTACCTTATGGACCCTATTTCTCCTCTAAAGATTAATAAGGTGCCTAACCTTTCATACTATTCAATCCATTTATAAATGGTATTAATATTGTTCATAGTACTTTGAAAGAATAATCACCCAACCTATGCATAATTTTGTAAAAATTCAAAATTAGATCCATGGCTAAATCATGGCTTGTATAGGTATGTATGTAATTAACAAAATACTCTACTCATATAGAAATAATAAATTACTCTAAAAAAAACCTTTGATAAGTGGAAACATGATAATTAGAGTCAACACATGTAATGGTGGGTATAGAAACATGATAATTAGAGTCAAACACATGTAATGGTAAGTAGAAACATGATAATTAGGGTCAAACACATGTAATAATATAATAAAAAAAGTGATAACAATAAAACCTCTTCATAATTATTTAATACAATTTATAAGATGTTATCAATCAATAATAACAATTTTGAACACATCAATAATAATAATAACAATTTTGAACACATAAATGTTTTCCTTTTCTCAAGATCTATAATATGCAAATAATTTAATTTCTTATAGTTAAAAGAATATCTATAAATCTAACCAAGTTTCGAAGTATTATAACCATAATTACCTTATAAACTTTGAAATATTCCATGGGATGAATTTAATCGTTGATGTTAAGGAGGAATCCTTATTCATATCCTTTAGGTCTATATATATATATATTTTTTTTTTCCAAAGAAAAAAACGGTAACCTTTTATTAAAAGAATTAATGAAAAGTTACATTAGCAGATGCAATGAAGCATTCCATAAGGTGCCCATAAGGGCTCGAGTGCAATAGCACCTCGCGCAACGTTAGAAAACTAACGTGCATGAAGAGAAAGAAGAGGAGAAGGAGAAGAGAGGAGATAGAGAGAGAAAAAACGAAATTGCTTCAAGTTTTTCTCCCCTTTTTCTTTTCAACCTTTCGCCATTCTCCTTGTGCTGGCTCGATCGAAGCAATGACTAACTGGGTTTCTGCATTTCGTGAGCCTGTTTCCTTGTCTGAATCTGAGGTATCTGAGTGGTGATGCCGTTTGTTCCCTCCCATGTTTTGTTCCTCGTTTGTCTTCTCTGCCTGTTTTTGGTGAAACTTTGTATCCTTGTTTGCTGTTGTAGCTTCTTCCTTATTCTCCTTTTCTTTGGGTACCTCTGCATTTTCTGCTAAAGTGTCGTCCTCTTCTGCTTCTGATTCTTCATCATCTGAATCAGGGGGAGGAAATTGCCATCCTTTCCTCTGCTTCCCTTTCTGCTTCTTTTTGCTGTTTACTTTTTTCGCTTCTGGGCATGTGTTTTGTAAGTGTCCTGTCTGCCTGCAGAACCTGCATCTGAAGGCAGTGTTTTCGTAGTCTAGTGTTTGCATCCAGTTTTGTTGTTTGTAGATCAGTCTTATATTGTCTGGCAGCCCTTTGCTGAGATCTACCTCAACACAAATACGGGCGAAGGTGTATAACCTTTCATCCATTCTCTCCAGATCTGTTTTGATATATTTCCCTATGCTGTTCCCAATTCCTTCCAGGACTTGTTCTCTCCAGAAGTGGAGGGGAAGGTTGAATAATCGAACCCATACTGGCACTTTGGTTACAGTCATGGTGTTTGGATCGAAATCTGGAAACCATGGGGTCATGAATAGCCCCGCTGTTCCCCAGAACCAAGGCCCATTGCTGATGATTGTTTCTCTGACTTCAGTGGATGCAAATCTGACTATGAAGAAACCCTTGGAGCATAGATGTATGTCGCATTCCATGGTCCAAGTAGTGAAGATCCAATGGAATAGGTCCATTGGTTTCGGCCAGAAACTGTTAAAACGACAGATTAGGGCCTGCGTTTCATAGGACTTTACATAACCATCCATCCCTGTAGAGTCAAGGTTTAGGGCTGGGGTTTGCCCTAACTGATCTACAATATATGGCCTAGGAGTATACTTGCCTTGATCTGGAGAAGATCCTGGATCTTTTTTCCCCTGGAGGATGTTTTTGTATGAGATCCCTCCTTTGGGTTGTTGCTGAGGTGCAGTCTTTTTCCCCATCTCCCCTCCTGAGCTGCTTGTCTGACCTTGTGGGGGAGCTTCTCCCCTCAGTTTGAGGTTCAAAACAATGGTTTCTCCTGACCTGATTCCATAGCTTCCCATTGTTCTGTTGTCTTGGAGAGACCATCTACCATTTACTAGATGTTGGATCTGTCTAGGGTATCCAGTCAAAACACAGATTTGCTGCTTCAGCTGCATCACAGTACTTTCTGCATGTACCCATGCTAAAAAGGATTTCGACTCTGGAGTTTTAATAAAAATCTGAAAACATGTTTTAGTTACCTGATGTTTGTCCTCAATCTGCGTTTCTACTTCACCTGTAGCAGTGAGATCCGACCTGTAGCTGCAGAGAGATGACCATGCATGAGTGCGATGGGCCAGATCTGCTACATGCAGACCCCAAACCTTGCAGACAGAAGGGTTCTGCGTGGAATAAGACCGAATGAGCGGCGAGCAGTCCTGCCAGGAATTAGTAGAGCGTGCCCACAATTTTCTGAATGAGGGTCGAGGAGCAGGCTGCCGGGTCTTCTTCCCATCCGCGCAGGCAAGAACTCCTGACCAGGGAGTATTCCTCGAAGCGGAGCTCGCAGCAACCCAATACTGATTGGAAACCGACAGCTCGACATCAAGACCGTCAGCCAGGCCTGAAAACGAAACAAGACATCGCGGATCATTGAGGGCAACAGCGGCGCAGGACCGAGGGCTGGAGCGTGTTTGCTCTGTCGCCGAGAACCGATCGGTTGCAGAGGAAAAACAGATCCAAAGATTAACTCGCAGGATCGAGCAGTGGTTTTCTGCAGTCGCTGTCCCTACGGAAGAGATCCTTGTGTCGGCGGCGCTTAGGGTTGCATGAGACTTAGCCATCGCGCCCGCAGTGTTCCCTAGATCTATATTACATGAAAACTGAAATCAAATTTAAAATTTAAAATAAAACAATTTAATAATTATATTATCCATTAAAATAATTTTTATGAGTTAGAATTTAAAAATAAATAAATTTAAAGTAATTATATTTTCAATGAAATTATATTAAATTTCTCTCAATTTTTAAATTTATAACCATATAATGAGGCAATTTTCCATCCCGACCCACCCGAGCAGGGTATATGAGGCAACGTTAGTGATCCGTGCCGCGTGGGGAAAGAAAAGGGCGGGTTGAAATGTGGACCGTTGATTAAGGTAAGGCGGGGACGGTCGAGATGATATGTACAGCAATTTGAAAGATATAATTCAATTCTTCAAGGCTATATAAAGGGTCCATTGTGCAAATGGAGTCATTCATCGATCTTTGGGGTTTCTTGAATTTGCATTTTGCGGAACAGAGCAGAGAAGTTGCAACTTAGGGGAATCGTTGGAATACAGTAGAAAAAAGAAGAGATGGCACGGACTAAGCAGACTGCGCGTAAATCAACTGGGGGAAAGGCACCACGGAAGCAACTGGCGACCAAGGCAGCTAGGAAATCTGCACCGGCTACTGGTGGAGTGAAGAAGCCTCACAGGTTCAGGCCCGGTACTGTTGCTCTCCGTGAAATCCGAAAATACCAGAAAAGTACTGAGCTTCTCATTAGAAAGCTGCCCTTCCAGCGGCTTGTAAGAGAGATTGCCCAAGATTTCAAAACGGACTTGAGATTCCAATCGTCAGCGGTGGCGGCATTGCAAGAAGCGGCAGAGGCATATCTTGTTGGTCTCTTTGAAGATACCAACCTATGCGCCATTCATGCTAAGAGGGTCACCATTATGCCCAAAGATATTCAGCTTGCTCGTCGCATTCGGGGAGAGAGGGCATAGACCAGAAAAAGACAGTCAATGGTGTGTTTTCACACCACCGTCCAGTTCTTTAAATTTGTTATACCTATACTTCTCCCTTTAATTCTGTTTAAGTTGTATACAAGATTTAATTTCTATGCGTCAGTGGTATCAAAGGAATGCAGGCTTTCACAACCACCACCGAATGTGATTAAATGCTCCCCCGCTGCTCAGGTGGGATTGTTTTACTTTTTATGTTAAAAGATTCTTTGAATTTGTCCTCCATGTTCTTCTGCTTACGAACCCATTTTAATCGTGTAAAAGATTTAGTTTTTATGCGTCGGTGGCATAAAAAAATGCATGTGTTCAGGGAGGGCGCCCAAAATTGTCGAATGTGATTAAATGATGCCCTGCTTCTCCGGTGAAACTACTAAAGCTTTTGTGCCAAGATATTTAAATTTGTTCTCTTTTTAATGCTCCCTCGCTGCTCAGGTGGAACTGTTCAAGGTTTTATGTTAAAAGGGTTTCTTTAAATCTGTCTTCCATCTACTTCTGCCTCCAATCCTGTTTTAATTGTGCAAACTGTTTAGTTTTTATGCATTAGTGGCATTAAAAAAGCATGTGTTCAGACCGGGTGTCCGCGGGTGCAGAATGTGATAAAATAATGTCCTGCTTCTCGGCTGAAACTACTAAAGCTTGTGTTAAGATCGTTGAATTTGTTTTCCTTTTATTTCTTCTTATAATCCCGTTTTTAGATTTATGAAAGATTTAATTTTTATGTGCCATTGGCATCAAAAGGGGGCATGTGCACACAGACGGGTGTAGGTAACAGCCAAAGGTGTGATTAAATGATGCTCTGCTACTGAGCTGCGACGGGTGTCTGCAACAGCCAAATGTATGATTAAATGATGGTCTGCTACTGAGGTGAGACGGGTTTCTGCAACAGCCAAATGTGATTAAATGATGCTCTGCTACTGAGGTGCGAAGTGGTGAAATTATTAAAGCTTCTGTATTGGAAAAAGTTTCTTTAGATAGCAGGTACCAAGTGGTGAAACTATTAAATCTTCTGTGTTGGGACAAAAGGTTCTTTAAATTTGTTCTCTCTACTTCTTTAAATTAAAATCTGCCTGCCAATCCAAGAGAAGTGCAAAAAAAAGCTCCATTAATCTCTTACTTTAAAAAGCGCTAATTGTTATGAAACAAATTGATCTCTACTTTAAAAATTACTTAATTCCAATATGAATTAAGTAATCTCCCAGGCTTTTGATCCCTGATCCAGTTTTTCATCCTTTTTGGCTTCTCATCGCTTTTGTTCGGCTTATATGTGTCCCCTTATTAGCACAAGTGAAGCCGGCCTCTTCTTCATGTATCTGTTTTGTTTTCTGCATTGTATCTTCATGTATCTGTTTTGTTTTCTACATTGTATCTGCTGTATATACTTATTTATCGGTCATCTTCATGTTCCTGATTATGTAACTGCCTTGTATCTACTGTATCTGCATTGTATCTCTTCATCTACAAGAAACATCTCTCCTTCATCTATTTGATCTCTTCATCTACAAGAAACATCTCTCCTTCATCTATTTGTATACATGTTTTATCTGCATCCTTCTTCGAAGATCCTCTCCTCATATGAATTATGTAATATTATATTTTCTCAATATAAAACAATTTTCTTTCTGAAAAAATATATGAGAAATAATAACATTGTTTCCCCTAAATAAAATGGGATTGCACATTAACTTATCCCACTCCAACATATATAAAACAAATAACAAATACAATTTTCTTTCTGAAAAAATATATGAAAAATAAGATGGGTTTATTTACCTTTCGTCCATGGAAAATGCCAGAGAAGCACTCCCGAAAATTCAAACATAAAATCTGGAATCCATTCCATTGCTATGGCCATCAGCCCAATACAATGTCACCTGAAACAGAAGATGGGTTTGTTTACCTTTCGTACATGGAAAATGCTAGAAAAGCACTCTAGAAAATTCAAACATAAAATCTGGAGATTTCAGTAGTTCAGTTGGAGAATACAACCACCCAGCTGAAGAATACAACAGTCTAGATGTTTTTGGTCCACTCCTGCAGAACAGATAGCTGGTGCCTCTACGTTGAATTCATTTTTTGACACTTTTTGAGGATTAAGATAAAGGGCTCTCACGCATGAACCAAGATTTGATTATATGGAGATTCCAGTAGTTCAGTTGGAGAATACAACCACCCAGCTGAAGCATACAACAGTCTAGATGTTTTTGGTCCACTCCTGCAGAACGGATAGCTGGTGCCTCTACGTTGAGTTCAGCTTTTGACACTTTTGAGGATTAAGATCAAGGGCTCTCACGCATGAACCAAGAGTAACGCGGAGTTCAAGGAGATAAAAAAATCATGGGTGAAATTGCATGGGATTACATGCAATGATTCAGGCCAATTTGGGAGCAGTTCCAGCCTAGCTTCATCTGATTTCAGCAGTTCTTGAATTACACCATATGTACCTCCACATGTGAGAAGGGCGAAAACTACAAATTTGGAACAATAGAAATGTAGAAACGCTTTGCAAATTCAGAGACAGTGACAAAGCGATACAATGCCGAATTGTATATGATCAGTGCTTGGACTCAATTAATGGGTTATTGTGATAGAATGCCAAATTGTTGATGATCAGTGCTTGGACTCAATTAATGGGTTATTGTGGAATTTTTATGCGAAAAACAGGGTGCAACCTACACTGTTAGTTTTTTTGATCTTTTAGTTTGTATAGAATATTATTCACTGATAAGAATTTTTATTTAATTGTAAGAACTTTTAGTTTGTACATAATATTAGGTAAATGAAGAGTTTTTGAATTTTTAATTTGTACAAAATATTATTTACCGGTAAATGGTAAATGAGGAGTTGGAAAAAAACTGAAAATCATTCGTTGCACTAGATTGAAAAAAATACATAAAGAGTGGAAGGAGTTGAAAAAAGAGTTGAAGGAGTTGAAAAAAGAAAGAACAGAAAATCATTTTCTGCATTATATTGAAAATTGTATTTTGAAAAGGATATTTGTTTAAAAACTGGGCTTCATGTTTTGCATGCCTGGAATTATATTTTTTCGTTACTGTATTTCCTCATAATTATTTAGTCCAAGTCAATATATAGCTTTTCGAATTAGTAATTGTGAATTTGAAAAATAAATGTAACCAAATCTAAGATAAAAGTGGATCCGAAAAATAAATGTAACAAAAGCAAAGATAGATGGGAAATGTAAATAGAAGCAATGCAAACAAAATGCAAACAAATTGCGTTGTCACTCACTTTTTCGTATTTTTGTTGTAGCTATGTTTAAAGTTGTCAGTTTAGTGGGCAGGTCATTGAACAAAGATCTTTTGGTTCCTTTTGTAAGTTGTCCCTCCTGTAAGTTCTTTGGTTCCACCATTATGTTGTCGTGGAATAACTTGCTATTCCACCCTTAAGTTGTCCTAGAAGAATTCTTGTTAAGGTAGAGTATCGAAGTGTTCTTTGTTCTTGTTTGCTTCTGCATGGGAAAGGGATAGAGGGCTCAAGGACAACTGTTACGGTGTATGGCACCTACAAGGCAAAAGCTTTCGGTAGATGGACATGTATGGCACCCAGTGGTAGGCGTACAAGACAGAAGTCTGTCCAAGACGAGACATGTTGGCCACGTAAGCATGGCTTATGCATAGTTGAGGTGATTTTTGACCCTTCGTGAATTAATGTTTATTGCTTTTTTTAATGCTAATATTAGTTTCAAACAATTTCAAAATGTTTTAAATGCGAAGTAAATCACTAAATATATATATGGTTTTGCATCCTCTCTTCAGGAAGAGGCCAAATAAGAGGGTGAAACTATATGAAAACTTTGCATATACTTAGTCGGGAAGACTAAAAACAGGTGAATTAATCGATTTAATATCGCTAATCGATTACTATAGCCCTATGCCATTGCCAGATGGCAGGGACTAATAATGTAGTCTAATGCGTCAATTTTTTCAACTATGAACATTGTTAGTAGTTGGTTCATTGTTAGTGACAACTTAAAGACAATGATGTAGGTGTAACTATGAACATTGTTAATAGTTGGTTCATTGTTAGTGACAACTTAAAGACAATGATGTAGGTGTAACTATGAACATTGTTAGTAGTTGGTTCATTGTTAGTGACAACTTAAAGACAATGATGTAGGTGTAGTGAGTGTGTTTAGCATTTTATGATTGTACTCGAGACTAATCAAAAATATATATTATATATATATTATATATAATTATAATTTTTTCTTTTTCCAGTACGAAAAAAAGCAGTATGTATATTTATATAATGTGTATTTACATAGTGTATTCAGAGAAAATGCATGAAGCAGAAAGAAACTATGCTGTATAAATTACTGTAGAGTCTATAATAGCACTTACATGTAGAGATGTAAGTAGAAACTATGTAAAGAAACAAAACATACTAATAAAGCAACCCCATGAAGATAAGAAGATCAAGAAAGTAATAGTTAAACATACCTTTTTGTAGAAGAGGATGAGTCATTGTGCAAAGTATAATATTTTATGGGGCTGACAAATAGCAAAAAAATTAAGTACCCGGTAAAGAGAAATCTTCAATTAGATATGTGCTTGTTCCCATTTGAATTTCCATTTTCCATATTCCAGGCTGGATAGTGAGACCTTTATTTGACAATTCACCAGCAAAAGAATTATAGGATCTGTCTACATGATTGATGGTGTAATCTTTTTTCTTGTTCCATAAAACATTTATCCTATTCATCCAACTTGTTAACATGGAATTCTTTATAGATGATTTACCTGTGACATGGCCGATCATGATTTTTGAGTCACCGTAGATCTGAAGATTCCGGATATCAAGGAAAGAGCTTAATTATAGGAGGCCAACAAGGGCCATAGCCTCAGCCTTGTTGTTTGAACCCTTTCCTCCGTTCCAATAGATGGAAAAATGTTGGTCTTCATTTATTGATATGTGAATGCCGAAAGCACATATGCCGTGTTGAGCTGCCCTATCAAAAAAGCTCTCGGAAAATTGTATTGGGCCTTCCTCTGAACTTTCAGATTTTTGTTTTTATGAATAGTCAACTTTGCTGGTATGGAATTATGAAGGAAGATTATATTTTCAAACACAGACTTTATATTCACCTTCCCATCTTGGAATATTAACTTGTTCCTTAGCTTCCAAACTGACCAAAAGAGAAGTTGAGGAATGGATCTATATGAAGATTTCTGATAGCTCCACCAAAACAGGGCTTTCTGTAAAGATGAGTGGTACAACAAACTGAAACCGAAATAGTTTGCTAGATCCTTCCATAGCGGAAGGGTGAAACATCACTTAAAAAACATATGATCGCTGTTCTCTCCCTCTTTACACATTAGGCATATTCCAAGACCAAACCAGTTCCTTTTTTGAAGATTCTCCCAAGTTAGGTTTTTATTGTGAAAGACTAACTAGGAGAAGATAATCATTTTATATGGAGCTCCAGATTTCCATAGGGACATTGGGAAAATATTCTGAAAAGGGGAAGGAATTTCTTTTACTAAAACCAGATAGATTTCCTTTACTTGAACTTCTTCCCTCGCCCTTTTACCCCTCTAGGTAAGGGAATCATTTTTTTTTCTTCTGTTCTGCATATACCTATGTTTCTCATAGTCATCATGATTTTATTCCATTGTTGTTGTAAATCTCCTCTTAGGCCCATAACCTGTGAATCCTTCCAAATAGGGATGCCTCCTTGCCATTCTGCTATGATTTGGCTCCATGTGAAAATACCCTTTCGATGGAGAGCCATAATGATGTTTGGTGGAATATTAAAGTTCTCACCTGTACCCATTATTTGATCGAAACCGATATACACATTCCCGCCATTCTGTATATTCCATGAGAGGTTTTGCAAGAAGAAAGACTCAATTTTCCGAAAACTCAGCCATATAGCAGATCCATGGGAGGAGCCAATAGTACCTTACATGTGCCAGTGTATTAAATCTTTATTTCCCATGTATTTCTTCCTTATAGATGAACTCCAAAATTGTCCTCATTTATACCTCTCCAAAGAGATTTACACAGTAAAGCCTTCCCAAAATTCCTAATGTCCATGATTCCCCAGCCTCTTAGAGCTTTTGGAAAAGTAATGTTTTTGAGATTCGTCAAGTGATATTTTTTTTTTCCTTGCAACCTCCCCATATAAAATTTGCCATCAATTTGTTTAGCACTGTAATGATACCTGTGGGGACATAATATAAATGGGCCCAATAAATCGACATTTGAGCTAGAACTGCTTTCCCTGCCATAGAGAGACACTTATACTCCCACTCTACAATTCTTCTAAAGAAACGGTCAGTGATCCACATCCAATCAGCTTTTGTATAGCATGTTGGTTTAAAATGAAAACCCAGATATTTCATACCTTCCTTTATGGGGTTTACTTCTATATTGAATAGATCTCTTAGAAATTCCATTAAATCCTTATCTCCTTCATCAAAAAAGAAGAAAGATTTACCTTCGTTTATAAGGATTCCAGAGGTTCTTTGAATTTTTTTTAGAATGTCATGAATGCATATCCATGTAACCCAGCAGAGCATTCCAAAAATCATGATATCATCCACAAAAAAACTGTGGAAAATGTGATTCCCTCTACAAATCATCAGTGGTCTGCAGTGATTTTCCATTACAGCTCTTTTAATATGTAAACGCAGAGAGTCCATAGCTAGAATGAATAGCAGAGGGGACATGGAACATCCTTGTCTGAGACCTCTGGCTGGCAGGAAAAAGTTGATGGAAGACCATTAATAAGGACGACAAATTTGACATTTTCTACACAGGCCATAATCCAACTTATACAATCATTTTATAGTCCAATTTTGCACAAAATACATCTTAGAAAACCCCAATCAAGACTATCATAGGCTTTCCTTAAATCTAATTGGAGAATCGCTGCATCGAACTTTTTGTGTGTGTAATGAGTGTAGTGCCTCCTGTGTGTAGGCCACAACCTCAATGATATTCCTGTTCTGAAGAAAACCATGTTCTTGGGATATATATTTTGACAAAGTACCTCGGATTCAATTTGCAATGATCATTGAGATGATTTTGTAGATTGCGTTACAAAGAGAAATCGGCCTAAAATCCGAGAATACATTCGCTTTTTTCTCTTTAGGGATGAGAGCAATATATGTTGATGAATATTACCTTTCTGTCTTGATTCCTCCACCAGGTCCTTCTTGATCAAATAAAAAAAATGAATGTAAAACTCGATAGGCCACCCATCTGGACCTGGACTTTTGTTTTTTTTGAAAGACTTCATAACTGTCAGGAGTTCTTTTGAAACACGTTGGAATGGATCATTATTTTTTCTTCATCAAACATAGTAAGGAAGAGATCAATACCCCATAATATATCCTCCATCTTGCAGTTCTCATTTCTTTTATATGCCTTTTCAAAATGTGCCACAACCTCCTTCGAAATTTCCTCCTGGGAGTGAAGCATACTATCCGTTTCATTTTTTTATTTCCCATATTGAGTTAATTTCCCTTCTTCTATTTGCAAATCTATGATAGAATTTTGTATTTCTATCTCCTTCCTTAAGCCATAAAGCTCTGCTTTTTAGCCTCCATGATGTTTCTTCAATCGCTAGCAATTTGTATCTTTTGTTTTCCAATTCCCTTATATGACAACAGATTTGAAAATGGAAATCACTTCCTTTTAGCTTCTCAGCCAAAACATCCAACTCCTTGAATCCCTTTCAAGGCTATTTTGTTGGCTTTTTTCTTATTTTCTTGCCACAAATTTACCTTAACCTTTAGAGCACGCAGATTATCCAGAAGGACTAGGGATGGGGAAGAATTTTCCATGGGGAGGAAAGAAGACCAAGATTTTTTAACTAGATCATTGAATTTAGTATCTTCTAGCCATACTCTATTAAATTTAAATGGAAGACCCTTCCTGTACTTCCTTTTCCCCCACTATAAGGAAATGGGCCTATGGTCAAATATGAAACAATTAATTATATTAGATAATGGTCTTCCCATGCAGTACATAAGCTTATCTTTAATCATAAAACGGTCTAATCTTCTGGCAAGAAAGGAAGCTACTGTTCTGCCATTATCCCATGTAGGGCCCATGAATTGAGGATATACATCAATCATATTATGGTGGAGAATGGCCCCTTTAATGAGACCAGCTAAAGGATCATCCCTTTTGCCTCTTCCCCATACCTCGTCACTGCTCAAATTACATTCAAATCACCCTCGATTATGAGAGAATCTAATTCCCAAAATTCAGAGGACAAGAACTGGTTCCAGAATGGACGACGATTCTTGCAAGGGGCATATATATTTAGGACATGAATAGAACCAACCAAATCCTGAATATTTGCTAATAGGAGAATACCTGCAAAACATTTGAAAGCCTTTGCCGAAACCCATAGAGGATTTCATAAAATTGCTAAAGCCCCCGATAAACCATTTGCATCCGTGGAAACCATATGCCAAGAAGTGAACATACGTCTAAAATATCTAATAGAAACAACAACAACATGCAGTCTCTTGTATGAGAATAATATTGGATTGATTTGTAGAAAATAATTCCTTCGGGCCAAGAATTTGTGGTCCGTCCCTAGACCCCTTATATTCATAGATATGATGTGAGTCATGATGGTCTATCATCGGCCTGTCTTGCTCCAAGGGGCCCTTTTTCAGAAAGATCAATTATAGGAATGTTGGTCCATATTTAGGCTGATAGGATTTTCCATTCTGCCACGGAAATGTTTTGTACCTCTATTCTACTTTCTCCTAACTGTAATATTAGATGCCGATTTAGGATTGATATTGGGAAAAAAATCTGAAACAGGTTTGTGGATAGTAAGAGGGTATAGTTCCAGGGATTTTTTCTTCAAGAAAAAATTCAAGTCACTTCCAATGGAATTTGTGGGAGACATGACTGAAGAATTTGGGGGATTCACTAAAGAGCATGGTTCCTTCCCTTTTGAATTTGGAGGAGTAACAACAGAGCATGCTTCCTTCCCTTTTGATTTGTTATTAGATTTAACCGGGGAAGGAGAAGAAGATGGAATGTATGTAATGTGGGACGATGATGGGATATTTGTCATAGGATGGGGAATAGGAAAAGGATGAGGGACTTCTTGACATGGAATAGGCTCAAGAGGATATGTGATATTTAGAGAGGTCTTCTGCTTCTCAAGAGAAAAAAAAGATTTTTGAGGAGAGTAAGAAGCTAAGGGACTACTATGCTTCATTAATGGAGAGGGAGAAACAGATTTAGACATACCTAAGGATGTAGACCTCCAAACTTACGACTTTCTTTCCCATCTGCATACTCTGCTTATGTTCTGGGAATTTTAATTTATTCTTATATAGAAGTTTCCATTCTTTATGCCTATCCCCTCGACGAAACAGATAATTCTCATTTAAGTGTCCTATCTTGTGACAGTGAGAGCAGCGAAATGGAACCCCCCAAAAGTCTAATCTCTGATGCATATTTAATTCCCCCCATAGAAGTTCTATATGATCAGGAAAACCACGTCGATATTCTTTCTCGATAAGTATCCATGCAACTCTTTTGTCTTTCGCCCCCAAAACACTTCGGGTCGACATATACAAATTTCTTTATTGCATTCCCGATATCAGTCAGACTCTCTCTTGTCCATAGTTCAATTGGTAGACCCGGAAGCTTTACCTAGATGAGATTATTTGAAGGAGTATTTTTGAGAGGATTGTACCCTATGTACCAGCGGTGAAGAGCTAAAAAACTCTTACCATGGACCCAAGGAAGAGTACGAATAATTTCCAGGTCTTTCTCATTAAGGAAATGAAAACTATACCAGTCTTTCATCAACCTGACTATAGTAGGTATATATCCCAGTAGGTATATATCTGGGAATCTTCCATGTCTGGAAAATACCATCAGCCAACAAGAGCTCTTTTTTGGAGACTTGTAATTATATCTGCCAGGAAATAACTATCAAGTTTGCAAGCAGAGGGGGGAGGAATGGTCTTAATAAGACGCTGCTTCTTCCTACGTCAAGGGACTTCATATTTGCCACCCTTAATTTCACGTGCCGGCAGAGAGGATGGCGTAAGAATAGAATTTTCCATAATGGACTGCCACCCCCTGGCGGCACAGGCCACCGTAAGCCTTTTCCGCATGCTGACGAGGCCAACACATCAGAGAGAGTCTCCATGTAACCGCGGGATGACAGAGGGGACGTCAGCAATACGACCGATTATGACATAACTCCAAAAGCGGAACTACAATCCAGACACAGAAAGCAAGGGAGTGTAAATATCAAGTACTCTAACCCGATAAGGAAAAATATACGGAGGGCACATAATGGATTTTTTTATAAAGGAAAACAACTGACAAAATCTATGCCATCTTGTGGGAGATCCTTCGAAAAAGGATAAAGTCTATCGAAAAGTACATATCCAGACAAAATACCATATGTTCATTTATTATGATATAACATATACCAAAATTTGAAAGAAAATGAAACGAAAACGCTGGCGGGAATAGCTTGCATCTCATGCCAAACGTCCTGTCAAACTACCTTCCAACACCTTCCTCCCTCCGTCACCATAGACTGAGCAAATGGCAAAAGATCTGACATCGGAGAGAGTCGACTACCGACTAGAGCCAGAGAACCGAACTCAGCCAAGATTGAACAGGCGAGTAGAGAAAAAACAAAAGACACAGAGAATCTACAGTGAAGCTATATGAAATATTCTAATGGATTCCTGGCTGTAAAACTGATGTGAAGACTACAAGAATACTGAACAACAACAATAACATCCACTACACCTATACCACCAATGTCCTATTCTACAACCAAAATCCATACAGGGACGAGAGACAATACAAAAATTTGAAAAATTTGAAAAAGGTACACAGGGAAATTTATATGAAAAGATGTCTTTTACTATAATTTCTACACGAGAAATTAATAAATCAAACCAAACTATAGACATTCCCGCTTTAGAAACATATTAAAGCCCATTACAGGAAGAAAAACAGAGGAAAATGAACCAAGTTTTAAAGATAATGGGTTGAAACAGAACGACTAAAATCTAGTAAGTTGGAGACAGGTTACATACCTCATACCCCGCGCGAAGCCCCCAGATGAGAAAGCGTCGGAACCATCGAAGCCACCAGAACTGAGAGCCAGAATGACACAGATAAACGCCACCCACTTCCTCGAAACAGACAGTTCACGGAAATGTTATCAAATCAGAGGAAAACGGATGATTGGAAGATCATGGAGTCTCCTTAAAAGATGTATACAAAAACTGCAATGAACTGTTCAGAGATGGTAAACCTCCCTCTAGAGGAAGGAGGCAGAAAGAAAATGCGCAACACAAAGAACACGACCTTTTAACATAGAGTAGGAAAGGCATTGCCTTCTAGACCCGTGTCCCGATTATCTGGACGCGTGGAACAAATTACCAGCGTTGGGAAAAGGAACGTGACCCGAAATTTCCTTGTTCTCCATGTGTCACAGGAGCACTAAAAGCTCAGTGACATCGCATGCCTAAAATTTTAACTCGACACACGAAAAAACTATGGTGGGAACAAAATAACTTAATGTGTCGTTGTCAGTTCATTGGTGAAAGCACGCAGCGGTCCAATGGTTCATTGGCGAAGGGAAACACGCAAAGCAGAGATGAGGACCTCTCTTGTAAATATTATCATGAGCTTAAAGGCTCGCATATATATATTTCCTTAAAAAATTGATTATGTAATATAAATTTGACAGTGTTAGGCAAAGTCTTTGTTGTAAATATTTTTAAATCTTTTTGTTGTAATTAAATTCAAATAAGGATTTTAGACTTTGGGGGAAGGAGATTGTTTGATGAGGCTTGGTGGCTTTAAAAGCTAGTGAAGGAGGTTCACTAGTGGTTTAAATGGGTTGACATGGTTGTTAATTCAGTTGGAAAATAAGGATGAGCCCATGCCTCTCTTGGGCAAGCCCATAAGGAAAGAAATTACAAACTAAATATCAAAGGGTTTCCGCTGGTAGGAGGAGAGTAGATTGGAGTCAACCAACAGGAAGTGGGAAGAGCAAGGTACGTCCACTCAATGAGGATTTGGTTGTAAACATAGATGAGACTCTCCACGAAGGAAAAGGGGAGGATGCACAAGAAGAGGGGGATCATTAATTTAATACTGATTAGTTGGGGCATCAGAGAAAGGGGGGAGAGAAGAACTCTTGGTGTGAGGAGGACGAAAAATTTCTTGAGGAAGGCAATGAACGAGAGAAAAGGTTTTAGTTAAGCATTGGAAGAGCCAATTGGGCATCTCTCAAGTGAAGGGCTAAGGTTTATGGAATCCTTGTTTCAATAGAGGGTGGATATGGTTTACTCTTTGGATTCCATTGCTAGGTGGTGGGTGTAGGCATTGCTCTTTGGATTTGTGATCAATGAAGTCCTTGTAGACTTCATGTGCTTGTTTTGGTTTCATTCTTAGTGAGTTTTGGACTCCTTGCTCTAGGTGGAACCATTGAGGGAAAATTCTCTAAAGGTGGAGATGGTATAACCTTTGGACTCTTGTGAATAGCTGAAGGGTGAAGGTGGTGAAGCTTTTGGATTCCTTGTTTTGACTTGTTAAAATTGAGTAACTAATGGGTGGAAGTGGTGAAACATCTGGATTCCTTGTTTCAACTTGTTTAAATTGAATAGCTTGTGGGTGGAGGTGCTTTGGCCTTTGGATTCCTTGTTTCAACTTGTTAAATTGCTTAGTTGGTGGGTGGAGATGGTGCAACCGTCAGAGTCCTTATTTCAACTAGAAATATTGGCCTTAGTCCTTTGGATCAATCCTCAAGCTTTGGGATTTGGCTTCAGGGTGATGAATTGCAAGAAAGACTGCAGTGTAGACCAATTTGAGGTTGGGTGGAGAGTTGAAGTTCCAATATCAGTTGCCAGGACTCCTGTCATAATGTAAGTGCTTATTTATGTAACATTTGAATATTGTATGCATGTTTAATGTGTTCTTATAATGCTATGTTGATGCTTGAGGAGATGGTGAATTCTTGTTTTGATTAATGTATGGTTGATTCAAGTGTGTTAATGGGAAATTGAGTTATTCATGTCTTATGGTGATGAATATGAATTTTTGTATAAGTAGGGAACATTGATTTCCTATGTAATTCTTGAATAATGGCATATTCTTGTACTTGACTTATAAGTTGAACTTCATCAATTATCAGTTGAGAGTTATAAATGCCTGTGTGCTTACGAACTTGATCATAGTATAAATTACTAGAGTGTGAGGGAGGTGAGTAAACCTTAGTTATTCATGGGGTTTTGGTAATAGGGTGATTTGAATAGCAAGGTCACATCAAGGAAAGACACGTATGGGGCATGTGTTTTGTATCACAGTCATATATAATTGTGCAATGAAGGTCGTGCCGAGTACTACAAAACTCAAGAGATAGGGGGGACTTGCATAGCGGGGCGTCGAGGATGTCCTTGTTCGTGCAATTATGTATGCTGTAAAGCTTGGGGAGACAACATTGCACATGTATATGTGTGTATTCATGAAAGGGTTGGGTTGAGGCTATATCAAGCTCAGGAGAGTTGGTTGAGGCTATATCAAGCTCAAGGGAGTTAGTCTTGTTGATGCTAAGCTGCGGGTTATGTGCAAGTGCACATACATATATATACATGCTACAAAAGCTTAGGAGAAGTAGTTGTCGATTTAATTAAAAGCTCAAGAGGGAGAGACATCATGGTTGAATGTTGGAGGTTGAAGTCAAGCTTAGTCCCAAAGGATATGATGATACTAGTGTTGGTAGAGACATTCCATTTGACCAGAGGATGAGACCACCATGTTAAATCCCGAAACTTGACACTTTGTAATGGAGATCACTTACGCCTAGAATAAAATCCTCGAGGAAATTAAGTCTCGGGGTATTCACGTTATGAACCGAGGATTTGTGCCTTGGGGAACAAAAATATCCTTAGCATATGATAGAAATGAAGTTTGTTACGAGATATCCCAACAAGGGTGCCAACGAGTGAAGTC
The DNA here is from genome assembly GCA_000404065.3 of Pinus taeda. Taxonomy (NCBI): domain Eukaryota; kingdom Viridiplantae; phylum Streptophyta; class Pinopsida; order Pinales; family Pinaceae; genus Pinus; species Pinus taeda. Next base: position 39,507 of record APFE030639533.1, on the reverse strand, counting down.
CATGTTGAAACTCAAGCTGTTGATCACCTTGTGAGGTTGTGACCATTTGATGATGGGGATTCATAGGCATGCTAGGGGGTTAAACAAATGGCAATGATTTTTTTTGAAAATGGGAAATGAACTTTGCGTAGAGGGCTGAGACCATAGGGGGATGTAGTCCTCAGTGCCAAATGATGTGGAATTAGAAGTGATGTGGTGCTTAGGAGGGTTGCAATGTGGCAAGTTCTAGTGACTTGTTAGCAGGGAAAAGAGTTCCAAAATAAGTAACATGTGGTACTCTTGGAAGAGGCCACGTGGAGGGTGTGACGAGAACATGACGGGGAGGTGACACCACATTGGGATCATGTCACCATGATGACCTCCAGAGGAACCAATGGAAGCTCCAGGAACTCATGTTTTGGGATAATAGAAAAATTTCACAACAATTAACAGAGAGGAGATTTTGTCTTAGGGCTTTGTCAAGGTGATGTCAGAGTAGTGCCACCTTGGAAGCACGTCACCCCCAGAAATTGTAAGTGTGCCCATTAGGTTTTGCTCGAGGAAAAAGGGGCAAGGTGAAGTGTATTGCCATGGCTGCATACCATGACAACACCATAAAGGAACCAAACTAACATGATAACGAGATAGGGTGCCATGTGGTAGGCCAAGTTGATGTGGCAAAATGTCATTAACAAAAACTTTGAATGGACATAACTCTTGATATGGGTGTTAGAATGAGGTAAATTTAATATTGCTGGAAAGGTCTTGATGAGATGAACGCAATGACACTGCTTATTAAGTTTCAAAGAGTTTGAAACATGTTGATAATTTTAGACTCCATATCCATAACAAGACATTGGAGTTCGAGTCAGTGAAAATAATTGCCCTCTTCTACCTTATGCAGGGTATAGGTGGTAAGGGGTATGTTACAATAAAACTATATAAAAAAATTACTTTCTATATTAATTAATTATAAATAAAAAAATATAATATTAATATAAAATAAAAAAATATATATTTTAAAATTAATGTAAAATTTTTTTGCAATTTAAAAATAATTACTTTGATATGTCAATTATGATAAAAGTTGTAATAAATATTATTAAAAATAAATAAATGATTGTAAACGAATTAAAAGGTAAGTTATTGGACTAAAAAAATACTACAATATACTCTATCTTCAACATATATAAATATGAATTTCTTTCTTTAACGACAATGTTTTTTTGTTTTAATTTCTAATCATTTAACATGAAAAACAATGAAGTTAGGATATTTAATAATGCAAAGAAAATTTTGAATTTCTTCTATAAACCTTCATTAAAAGTTCAAACTCTTATTAAAACACTGAATTCCAAAGGGGTTGTTAGTTCTAACGATAGCATACGTTTGAGAGTCACATGTGTACATGTCTTATTATTAGTATGATTCACATAGCGAAATATAACTATTCTACATTCTTACTTTTTTCACTGAAATTTGATATGACTATTGACAAGATCGTGATTTTTGTAATTTAAATGTCTTTTTGAATGCATAAATGGATTCAAAGCTATGCAAAGTCTTTGGAGCACTCAAATTATGCATCTTGTAGCTCAAACTTGTGATTCTTACAAATCCCTACCAAATTTCATACAAAATTCACTGGAAAATAAACCAAATAAAGCCAAAATTTAGAAGAGTTACATTATGACGATTCACAATACTAGCAATGTATTAGGAACTTGAATTTTTTGCAATGGTAAAAGCTTCATAAAGGGTGTCATAATCAAAGCAAAATTAGCATGAATGAAATACAAAAGGTAGTCATAGATGTATTAAATTCCTAGATTTTCAAATGTTTGGAAACAAAGACCTTTCTAGGAAAGGCTTGGGGTTCAACAAAAATCTAAATTAATTTGGTAAATAATCAAAAGTGAAGGAGATGGATTAAATAATGAAGGGAAAATATATTGTAATGTCCCTTTCTAAGGAGGAGGATGGATGAATGGCGTTAGGGTTAAATTGTGTGGGGGACAAGCAAAGAGAGTCCAACAATTTAATTATTTCGTGTCATTTCTAAGGTGATATTAAGTGATTAAATTAAAAGAGATTATTAAGTGACTCTCATTAATTAAACAAAACTTTATAAAGTCACCTTGATTAATTAAATAAAACTTTATAAAGTCACTTTGATAAAAAGGGGAAAAAGATGTCCCCACGGGGTTAGCTCAGTTGGTAAACATCATGAAAATGAAGTGTTAAGTCTAAGGAGATTTGAGGTTCAAATCCCCCTGACTTAGCCATGTCTGTGGACATGATATAAGTAGTCTCTAACGATTTATGATGTCCTTGTTAATCTTCCTTAGATTCTCAACGTCTCTGAGCTGCCAATGATGCTAAGTGTCATGTCTTCCCGCTACGACCAACATAGGGGGAAGGGGAAGGGTAGAGATATCATGAGGAGGAACATTCAACCCAAATACATTGTAGTTGAGATGTTCAATCAAGGTTTTGAGCATGGCTCATGATGCCTAGTGGATAGGTATCATCCTAAAGTTCGTTGGTGTTTAGTGATTCCATTGTAGTTCTGCATATGTCGATCCCATTTTTAGGTATATGAGTGTGGTGGAGGGAGTTTTGTGTTTTGATTGATTCCATATGCAATTATTTTAGTGATTGTATGGGAGTTTCATAATATTTCGATCAAGTTGTCATCATTTGCAAGTTTGGGCGATGTTTAGTTTGCCTTTGAGGTGGTGGCTCACTTTTGAGGAAGTTATGAGCCAAGGTTAATATATGCAGAAAGGGATTTTGTAGGGGGGTATCTACTTATCTCGTTTGGATGTATTTGTTTGTTTCATGGACATAGTAGGCTATTTTACTTTTTCTCGTCACCTTTAGAGAGAAGGTTTACTTTGTGAGTGGTGGAGTTGAGATAGGTTTCCCTCTTGGTGTTTTGATCCTTGGGATTTTTTGTAGTCCATTTAGCCGTTGTTAGTGGTTGGTGGGATTTTTGAATTCGTTCATACATCCATTAATGTTGGTGTTTTCCACATTGGATGTAAGTTTTTCCTGTAATTGTCACTTTTATAGTATCTAGAGAAGTACATCATCTAGGGGATTTTGTAGATTTTTTGGCATATTGCCAGATTTCTTTCGGTCCAACTTTGGTATGAGGGGCCCTGGAATCCTTTCTATTTTTTAACGTGTGTTCTTTATAATTGTGATGCATCGTGCATATTGGACATGTGACAAGTTGGTGGGACCTAGGGTGGTGTTAGAGAGATTGCTTAGAGCTTGATCATATTTCCCCCTTTTCGATCTATCAAGATAGGGTGTTAGAAGGTTTAATAATTTATGCTTTCAATGATCAGGTACATGGATCTAGCGAATATTAGTGGTTTTTTTTAGAGCTCCGTTAATGTTTTAGAAAACTATGGAGGTGGACCCACTTTTACAAAAGCAGGTTGTATGTATTTGTTGTGAAGGGTCTCTTTTGTTTATGGTATCAGGTAAGGACTTTATGAGGGTTTCTTATCCAAAGGTGGAGGATTTGATTGAGATAACGGTTGACGCTGAGAAAATTGCAAAGGATTGTTCTTGTAGTCTTTTTGTAGGAACATTGTTGGGTAGTGGAGCAGGGTGGCCAAATTTGCCGAAACAATTTTTGATGGGAGTTAGTTTGATCATAGTGGCCAACTGTTTTCTAGATTTAAAATTCAAGGCTGAAAAAACAAGGCTATTAAGTCCTTTGACAAAATCCAAAGTCTTATATTGGGGGTGGATATTTTTTGGGATAAGGTGGAAGGTTTGAAGTAGAGGGTGCTTGTTGGCAGGTGATAATTTTCAAAGATGTTCGGGGATCAGATGAAGGGATGGGTGGATAAGTGTTGGTCCCCTCTTTTGAAGTACAAGTTGAAGATCAATGTCTTTCTCAATGGTTGGTTTTCTTTTCATTTCCTTTGTTCGAAGGATGCAAAACGTCTTGTTGTTATACCATGGGTCAGAGGCAGGGGGTTTCTTTCCCTCCAATGTTAGCATGCATAATTCAATCCTCTTAAGGAGTTGCCAAAGTGGAAAATTCAATGGGAAAAATTACTTGGCCTTCCTTTGGAGTTGTGATCGAATCAAGCCATTAAGGTGATTTCAAACAAAATCGATGATTTTTTCTTTCTGGAGGAAGGGAGTTTGGGGAGTCTTGGCAAAAGGATAGCTTGGGTGTTGGTAGAAATGGAATTGTTTAGAGGGTTTCCAACAAAGATTTACTTATATTGGGGTCCTTTCTATTTTCGCTAGTGCATCGATTATTGGGGGATTCCCTTTCGATGTCTAAGTTGTCATGTCACTGGTCATTTGTTTGTGGAATGTCCTTGGAGGTCCGACTTCGAGCATCTTATGGAAACAAGGCATTAAGTAGTGGGTAATTTACTCAAAGAAAATCTGATACAGGAAAATATTAACTATTTGGATAGTATCGAACCTTTGGTTTTAGGTACTTGTCCATCTGTTCCTCCTATTAATGATGTTGTTTCTCTAAATGTTTATGTTGTTAATAAGGATCATTTATTGTTTTTGACCCTGTCATTCGGGAGGGTCATTTGGGGAACCCATTATCCTTGTCATCGACCATAGAAATCCATAAGGAATCGACTATACCGGTCCATGAATGCAAAGTTTCTTCCCCTAATATCATGGACAAGGATCAGGAGGGAGGGCCACTCAATCCTATCGAGGCCTTTTCTTCTTCTCCTATAAGAGTTAGGGTTTTCTCGGGGAATACATCTCTCTTGGCGTCTGAAGACATGGAGTTGAGCAATCTGGCAAGGAATGAGTCCATCGTTTTGGAGCCTCTTACTATTAAGAAACCATTTTTCCCGAAGATGAGGTTTTTATGAGTCCAAATTCCAAGAAAAAAATAACAATTAGGAAGAAGAAAGGTACGAAATACAAAAGTGTTAAATTGTTCAATGGTTCCTTCTAACCTTCTCTCGTCTTTTTTGGAGTCGCTGTAGGATTCCCATCCTCCACAAATTGGTACTCTCTACCATATTGAGGGGAATTTGGATGCTAATATTCTTGGTTCTAAGGTCCTTAGAGGGATTGCACCTGTGGTAGATTTTATTGAATGGTTATTATGTCTTTTAACATTAGGGGTCTGGGATATGCCCCCGAAAAGAAGGTCTCTTTGTAATATATTTCAAATGAAAAATCCAACAATAGTGCTTTTTCAAGAGAATATGGTCCATAGTGATAAGGCTTTGGATTTCTTGTCAAAGATTTGTCCACAATGGAATGTGTTTGCGACTATCCCTTTAGGTTTATGGGGGATTGACTACCATTTGGGACCCTAAAATCATCAACTTCAGAGCTTATAAATCATTTGTAGGGATTATTTTATCAAGATATTCGAGAGGGTCAAGTTTGTGACTTCATATCCTTAACATTTATGCATATTTTTTTGACGAAAAGGTGTTATGGGACCATATTGATGCCAATGGTATGTTGGATTTGAGCTCATTAATCCTGGTGGGTGTTCTCAACATGACTATGGAATGAAATGAGGTTTTGGGTCACAAAAGTAAAGAGGATAAGTTGGGGGTATATTTCAAGGATATTTTTACTCAAAGTTCAATATTGGACTTCATTCCTGTTCCAAAATGACCTACTTGGAGGAATGGTTGCTCGGGGATCGAGGGGATTTGCAAAAGGCTGAATTGATTTTTTGTCCAACTAGATTTGGTCGGTAGATTGGGGAATTTGGTTTATTGGATATACAATTCCTATATTTTTGACCACAACTCGATTTTTATGGAATGGTCTGGGGAGAGCGATAACAAAGCATATCCATTTAAATTCAACCATTCTTGGTTGAAGGAAAATATTTTGTTGACTTGATCTAGGTTACTTGTGTTGGTAAACATAACTAGTTTTGGTCTTCATAATTGTCATTATACTCATGTCAATATGTATATCTTATGTAATAGAAGAAAGAAAAAATATTATTTTAAAGCACGGGTTTCATGCTTCTTTTGATTGGTCTTCTAGGTAAGGCATGTTCTTTATGCTTCTAGGGTTTTCCATGTCATATGATTTATTTTCATGAGTTGATGTCATTTATATAAGACTCATTTGGGCAAAATATACCATGAAAAATAATTTATTTTGAGTCAAGACAGTTAAAATAACCCTCCTAGCACAAGTCGGTCTTGCCAGAGACAAGTTGGCCCAAAGAGGGCTATTTGACCTCCAAAATTGAGTATAAATAGAAGTTGTTCGACCTCATTTGGCAACCAATTTGATATGAAATCAAGAAGTTCGATCTGAGGTTCGAAATTCAAGAAGAAAGTCTAGAAAAGCAAGGAGAAAAGAAGCCGAAACAAGATGGAAGAAAAAATGAAGTTTTGGTTAAGATTTTTTCCTAATTTCTTTCACACATGTGAAGATTCTGAGATGTTGCAGGGATCAAAGTTGCAGACCTACCGCAGGTCTGAAATATTGAAGACGGGGGCTGAAATTATGAGCTTTGTGCAGTTTTGGAAGGGTTTGACTCTTGTTGACTTGGTTGGACTTTGACCTAATTGGAAGGGCTTCTTAGAGGGATGACTTGGTGCTGCAGGAGGCTTTGGTATTGAGATTTGGGTCTTGGTTTTCTCATTTGAAGCAGATTTTATAAGAAGAGAAGAAATTTTATGGGTTTTCCCCTTGGAGGGGTTTTTCCCTGGCTTGGAGCCTAATTCTTGTGTCCACTATCTTTATTGTTTTTTCACTTGAAAATTGTTTGATGAGGAAGATTTGATAAACTAACATAAAGAGATAAATGAATTTAACAATAAATTATTAAGGTTAAGGAGAAAATGAATTAATAGATGCCCTATTGCATTCTCCAACATGGTTTCAGAGCTAAGGTGATCTAGAGAAGGCAGTGAAAAGGACACAAATAAGGGTTTACTTATTAAGGGGAATAATTTATAGAAGTATAAAAGAAAATAAGAAGACCTATTAACCTAGAAGGAGGGTCACTACATTGAAGAAGACCCAATTATCAAGTTCTCATCAAGGAAATAACAAAGTTCTTGTTGGAGTTCTCTAGTATACTTCACCATCTTGGAAAATAAGGAAGCACCAAGAAGTATTGGGATCATTATTCACTCTTTGAATAAGACATCATTATTAAATTCATCCAAGAAGATATCATTCTACGACACATTTTGAAGTCTCAATGGAGGTCTTGAAAGCATCAAGATAGTTGGAGACATCATCTAGAAAGAGGAATCTTTGTTAACAAATAAGTGGTATATTGTTTTCTATTTCTCAATCTACAAATAACATGGCTACATTTTTCAAGGAAAGCAACAAGCTTGTGGGATAAACTAATTATCTATAATGGAAGAAGAGGATTGACTTGGCACTCATAGGGAATGAAGTAATGGACTATGTTCTTGGTGAAGTTGCTGAACCAAGAAAAGAGAAGTCTCAAGAATTAGCAAAGTACAAGAAGAAAAAGTAAGAGCATAAAGGTTCATCATTGAATCAATTAGAGGTCATCTTGTTCCCTTTATTTCTAATCTAACGACATCAAGGGCTATGTATGAAAATTGGTAAAGTTGTACTCTATAAGTACATAAGGTCAAAATATTTCATTGAGGACTCAACTATATATAATAAGGAAATCAAAGGATGAATACATGGCTACCTATCTAATGAAGATCTCACAAATAAGAGACCAATTGCAAGTGATTGGGGAGACTATTACAACCTTTGAAATGAATATCTGTGTACCAAATGCTTTGTCCCCTGATTGGAGTAGTTTTGAAACAAGCATCTACTCGAATAAAGATACTACACCTTTTGATGAATTGTGGGCTCAATGTTTATTGGAAGAATTTAGGATCAATGCAAAGGATGATACTGAATCAAATGAAAGATATCAAGCTTTAATTGAAAGAACCAATAAGTTGAGGAAATGAAAGTTTGGAAAGTCCAATAAGAAGACAAACATGTCTAAAATTGAATGCTTTGGATGCAATGAGTATGGACACTTTAAAAGGGATTGTCGAAACAATAAAGTGAACAACAGAAGGAAGGAAATAAGTGAAGCTCACATAACTGATGAAAGGGGAGAACCTGAGAAGAAGGCGAAAGGAGAAGATCCCAAGAATCTCTATTATTGAAGGAAGTCTCATCTCGGTCAGGTGCTTTATGAATATTTGTCTTTCTTTTATTAAGTAGAAAGTAGAGTAGCATGCATTATTTTTCTAGAAGAGTCTTGATTTTGTAAAAAAAGCAAGACATCATAGATATAAGAACATGATAGTAGAAAGATTAAAAATCTACTTGTTAAATTTGTTTTGTGAAAGACCATCTAGTTTAAAGAGAATGAGAAGTTTGGAACCATATTGCATATTATAGTTCATCTGAGCATTTTCTAACATCATGTTAGAGGTAGTCATTCTGCAAAGAAATATCAACAAGGTCCTATAAGAATCATCATTATGGAAGATTCTCGGAAGCAACATTATGACTGGTATATATTCCATTTAGTTTGGAAACACTAGTTCTAAAGGTTGAAGGAATGATAATGGTCAAGTTACAGTATGAAATATATAATGAAAGTCTTTCTCTTCTTGGAAAAAGAACCTTATATTTGACAGATATGAGAAGCAAGCTTGATCAAAGGTTGGCTAGATGATCATATGAAAAGCAAAGGTATTCATATTTAAAATTGTTCTTACCTAGAACATGGTTCATATCTACAAGAATCATGAAGGAAGATTTAGTTCTGAATGTTCTTGGTAAGTGTTCCATATGGCTGCATGATGCTCGAAAGAAGAGATATGGCATACTTTGGAATGAATGGAGATCTAGACTCTCGCACAAAATTTCATATAACAATGTTGATCAACATCAAGTATAGTCTCCTAAAGAAAATGAGTTAACAATGAAAAATCCAAGGAAGATATTGTAGCCTGGTAAAAAAGTTTGATCCATGGGCACTCTAATTAAATGGAATGCATGGAAGTATTCTTATATAACGCGGAGATCAATCATATTAAAGAAAGTTGATCTCAAGGGACTCAAGTATGCAAATATTTTGATGAAAATAGGCCATCATGATAAGGTAAGTTTGGTAGTAATGTTTTCATATTGGTTATGATAATGACCAAAGGAAAGTGATGTGCAGGATTGATGGCTTGAACCCTATCACAAGATTGAAGAAAGAAGATGGATCCATGGTATCCATGAAGGAAGAAAGCTTGATATAATGAGATGCGAAGGAAATAGGGAGCCATGCAATTATCTCCATGAAGAATTGGTAGCTGATGCATGTATGAAGACAAGCTATACAACTTGTGTTGATGACTTCCCAAATTGGAAGAAAGCCAGGAATCTCTTCTATATTTGAGAGGGAGTAAAGGAGTCTACTTAAATAGGAGCAAGGATCTATTCCCTAATCAAGAGGGAATGGGAATCTACTCTACGCATAAGAGAAATGTTGAGGTAAAAAATGGGCCTCAAAACAAAAATGTACAACAAAAATCAATTTTATAAGAACCAATAGGATAAAACATGACTATGTCAACCATGGGGGATGATTCACCATTTTTGGAGTAATAAAATAAAAGATAAAAAATAAAAAAATAAAAAAATAAAAAATAAAAAAAAACTACTTTTTCAACTTGTATTTTCAACTTATATCCATACGATTTTACTCAAATTTTGAGCGAGAGCACTCATTGGATGCATAATTTAATTTTTCATCCAAGGAGTACCGATGTTTCATACTTTCGATGCACCCTACTACACAAAAAATGTGAAATACATGAAAAACAATGATTGCAATCATATTATTTAATGTATTTCACATTTTCCATGTAGCAAGGTCCATCGAAATTATGAAACATGGGTACTCCTTAGATGCAAAATTATTTTTTTCATCCATTGAATATTCCTGATCAAAATTCAAGTAAAATCGTAGGGAGATAAGTTGAAAACACAAGTAGAAAAAGTAGTTTTTTTTCCCTCCAAAACTTGATGAGGTAAGCTAATATTATTTATTTTTCCACTATTATTTTATAATATTCCTTAGGATACCCATTTTATACCTCAAAATTTATCTAATGGGTTGAGAGGGAGTGACGATGAAAATCACATTTGTAATCTCTTCTTCATGTGTCATGCACTTGACCAAGACTAACAACCATAAGTCTAAGTGAAGGCTATGGAGGGAGAATGGAGTATGGAGGATTGGACAAGCATATGTGATTTCCTTGAGGATAGAAAAATCCAAGATAAGAAATGGACAAACACTCTTTGAGGATTGGACATGTATCCAAGACAAGAGTGGTCATAGAGGAACGATATTATTTGAGGATTGGGAATCCAAGATAAAAATAGTCCTGAAAGGACATACTTAGTGAACATTCAAATGGGCTATGCGCCTTGTAGAGATAGTGTGGTATCTCATATAAAACCTCCCAACATTATGCTATTATATATGAAATAACTTGTCAAAGTTAAGGCCTTACTATGTTGACAATGCTGGTCATGATGTTGATACTTAAATATGGCTTACTAATCCGACTCTTCTTATGAGAACTCTTTAGTTTGAGAAACTATGTACCAAGATGTACAATTATGAATACCTACCTAGTTAAGAGGGAATGTTGGAAAATGTAAATAGTTTTGGTCTTCATAATTGTCATTGTAATCATGTCAATATTGATATCTTATGTAATAGAAGAAGGAAAAATTACTATATTAAAGCATGGATTTCATGCTTCTTTTGATTGGTCTTCTAGGTAAAGCATGTTCTTGATGATTCTAGGGTTTGTGAAATCATAATATTTTATTGTCATGAGTCAAGAGAGTCAATGTCATGTATATAAGACCCATTTGGGCAAAATGCACCATGTAAAAGAATTTATTTTGAGTCAAGGCAGTCAAAAGAAGCTTCATAGCACAAGTTGGCCCTGACAGAGACAAGTCGGCCCAATGAGGGCTATTTGACCTCCACAAAAGAGTATAAATATAAGTTGTTTGACCTCATTTGACAACCAGTTCCATTTGTAATCAAGAAGTTTGATCTAAGGTGCGAAATTCGAAAAGAAAGAATAGAAAGGAAAGGAGAAAATAAGTTGGAGTAAGAAGGAAGAAAAATCAAAGTTTTGGTCAAGGTTTTGCCCTAATTTCTCTCACATGTGAAAATATTCTGAGCTACTGTAAGGGCTAAAGTTGTAGACCTACTGCATGTTCGAAATATTGAAGTTGGGGGCCAAAATTCTGAGTTTGGTGCAATTTTGGAAGGGTTTGACTCTTGTTGACTTGGCTGGACTTTGAACTAATTGGAAGGGCTTCTTGGAGGGTTGATTTGGTGCTAGAGGAGGCTTTGATATTGAGGTTTGGGTCTTGGCTTTCTCATTTGAAGCAGATTCTATAAGAAGAGAAGATATTTTCTAGGTTTCCCCTTCGAGTGTTTTTGCCCTAGCTTGGAGCCTAATTTATGTGTCCATTATTTTTATTGCTTTTACACTTGATAATTGTTTGATGAATAAGACCTGATAAAGTAAAACTAGAAGATAAATAAATTTCACAAGAAATTATTAAGGTTAAGAAGAAATTAAATTAATAGAGGCCCTATTGCATTCTCAAATAACTTAGAAAATTCTCACATCTGCTCGAGGGTTCTCTTGTATGGAGGTTATCTGTTATAAATTTTAATTGTTAAAGCGAGTTATAAGGCAGTGGGTTAGCAAGCAAAAGAAGACATTGGTTAGGCAGTTGATCTCGATCGAAAATATAATTAATGCCTTGACAAGTACGAAGACCCTGTTAGAGTCCATGCTAGGAATCAAGATTTTATCCTCTTACCATGAAATTTTAATGTCAGAATAGCCCATAGATTAGTGTCTGCCAATGGCCAAAGGTTTCCCATGTCAAAGAGTCATTGGTGTCGAGAGGCTAGTCAGTCAAAAGTTGGGAGGGGATTTTGTCTACGATACTTGGTTCAATTAATATTCCAGGTGAAATCATTATATGGAGCTGTGCATTAGCTTTCCAACGAGCTATAGATCTCAGACTCAAAAGATAGAGAAAATCAAGGATTTTGGAGAGAGCAAACAACACAGGCCAAAGAAAATTGCCAATATTGAAAATCAACGATCGGATGTTCCAAATACCACATCCCATTGTTCAGAGGTCCATAACACATAGCATATCAGCATTCCGTGATTGTCTATTTGCAATTGAGGTAGAGTGACCAATTTCAAAAACGCCAATTTGTGATTGCGATACGAAATAAAATTCTCCATATTGCGACATAAATAGGCTTCCAGTGTTAAAGTGTCAGGAAGGCCGAAAACAAATTTACAAAGGATTTTCTCGCAAAAACAGAGAAGGCTAGGCCTTTTCTCTCTCCTCCCAAAGAGACGCGTGTCGCATAGCGATTGGATTTGATAAAGGACACGCGACAAACATAGATTGGATCCGATTAGATACACGTGGCAGTCAGTGATTGGCTTCGATAAGGACCACGTGGAGGATGACATCAACAATGACGTGGAAGTATGATGGACACTTGGAAGGTAGATTCAACGTTTTCAGGGGCCAGAAGGGGCCAAAAAAGGGTGACACGTGTCACCACTCACAGGTTGACATGTGGTAGTGATGTGGCATTAATGACGTCACGTATCGATGTTCAACGGAAATGAAATATGTGCACCAAGTTAGACCACCGATTGGAAATTGCTGCGAGAGGAGCTTTCATATGGGAGCTGACCTATGATCATAGCTTTCAAAGGGACTAAGGTCTATTGGCACAAGTCGAGCAGTGGCAAGAAGGTGTGTTATATGTGGTTTTTGTTTTAAAGTCATGAAATTGGGCGGAAAGGTTAATACATATTTTTATATGAACACAAAGGTGCGGCCCTCCATCATCCCTTATCTACACGGATCGAGGCACGTCATGGATCGAAGATCGCAAGTTTCAAAATGTGCAACCAAATGCGACATTTCGAAATCCACGAACGCTGAAGTTTCGATATTCAAAGGGGCCTAGGTGCATAGTTATGTGGTTCTATGGTCCTATATGTGCTTAATGTGATATCACAAATAATTGAACCCCATCCCAACCAAAGTGTTTAGCCCTAAAGGGATTGGCCCTAAGATCTCAATATCTTATCATAAAGGATTCCACCTAAGCCTTGGGGGTTAGGCAGATCGCAAAAAACTTCATTGTTACATAGTCCACAAGCAGGAAGCTCCGATATGTTAAAGCGTCGATATATTGGACTTGAATTTCCCTTTGGTAATAGAAAATAAGAAATGTATGAAAACATGTCGAGAAGAATTACCACACAGTTGCAATGCAGAACAGAGGAGCCGCTGTTTCCTTTTTTTCATCTTGATGACAGAGCGACCTGATAAGTTTGAAGAGCCGACAAAGAAAGAAATAAATGAACCAGGGCATCTGGAGATTTTATGCTATTTCTAACAATGTTTTTAGCATGATGGTACATTGTTGTAGTTTTTTCCATCGGCACCATTCTGAGTTACTGTGTCTGATTTTTGATGTAAACAATAAGTTTTGTTGTCTTGAGTTTCCATCTGTTCTGAATGGATAACTCATTCATTGAATATGGTCATAGAATATTTCACATTGTAAGTCTATTTAATATGATTAAAGACAATGTAGAAGGGTTGATTATTAATTGATTAGTGCTGGAAGAGAGACAATTTTGTATTTTCAAGTGAATAGAAGAAGGACGAAGCTATTTTTCCAAGGATTCTTGTGTCATATTTCTATTAGTATGTGTATTATCTCTGTCATTATTATTATTACTTATGTTTTTTTCCTGTGGAAAAGTCGTAATTTTATTCATAAGACAAAATTACATTTTGTAGATGCTAAAGAGCATATGCAGATGTTCTGTTCAGGTTTTCACCGAAACCAAATAGATGTAAAAAAAAAAAAAATTATGATAGCTATTGTTTTCTCCCTTTCTTCTTCTCCACCTTTCACCATCCTCCAATGTTGGGGGTAGTAGATATGATGGATAGCTGATTTTCTGTTATATTTGTGGGAGAATGCTTGTCCGACTCTGATTCCTCTGATCCATGAGCTCTCTTGTTGCCGGGTATTTCCGTTCCTATTAGCTAGGGATCTTGTTGCTGTATGGGATTTTTGGGGGCTTCCTCTTCTTTTTGTGTGTTGTCCTGTACTATTTGTTCATCTTCTTCTGCATTGTTTTCTGCATTGTTTGCTGTGTCTTCTTCCTTCACCAATGGCTTTATGTGTTGCCATCCTTTCGACTTCCGTTGTTGCTGCTTGTTCCTATTGGGGATGTTTCTTGCCTGTGGGCATGCACTAAGCAAGTGGCATGTTTGTAGGCATCCACGACATCGGAACACTCTGTTTTCATAATCCAAGGGTTATATCCACTGTGTGTTGTTGAAGTTCAGAATTATACTTTCTGGTAGTCATTGACTGAAATTGAATTTGATACATATTTTGGAAAAATTAAATATTCCTTTTATGAGTCTCTCCTTTTCAGTCTTTATGAATTTACCCAAGGTATTCCCGATAGCTATTAAAACCTGGTGGTGCCAGAAATGTAATGGGAGGTTGTGCAACCTAACCCAGACTGGCATCTTTGATACCATCGTTGTGTTGGCATCAAATTCTGGAAACCAAGGGGTGATGAAGAGTCCAGCACTGCCCCAGAACCATGGCTCATTGTTTAGGATAATGCCCATTTCCTCTTTTATATTGAATCTTACTATGAAAAACCCCTTGGGGCATAAGTAGATTTCACAATTTGCTGTCCAGTATGTATGTAGCCATTGATGCAATACATCAGATCTGGGCCAAAAACCATTAAATATGAAAATGACTACATTGGTATGTATATCATAGTATATGGTGTTTACCTCGGGTATAGCAATGGTGATAGTTGGGTTCTCGGGGTTTTGTTCAACTATGTAAGGCCCTGGAAGTTCAGAGGCAGCTGTAGGATTGATCTGCACTTTCCCTTTTCCCTTGACTGCGTCCTTGATGTGCTTGTGTCCTTAGTATTCTTTGACCCAGTTCGAGAACATCCACCTCACAGATGGAGATTGACGATGATGGTCGAATATGAAGTTATGTTGTAGGCTTGGAGGGTATGATGGTCCTGTAGGTTGTGTCCCATGTAGATCAGATTTAGCTCGTGTGCAGGTATGCCAAGGAGGCTCTGTACTTTAATTCTCGGATCCCTGATCCTGCATCCCTGCTAGAGCCTTAGGCAGTAGTGTCTACCTTCCAGTGCCTTGAGAAAGATCTGTGTGAGATCCGTGATTTTAGGGTCCAATCTGCACCGATCCGCTATCTCTTCATTTTCCACCTTGCCATTCAGGCCCTCTTTGGCACTTTGGGCCTGCTATATAGGCCAGGGTGTTGACGTAGTGCTTGTTTGCCCCCAAATTTGATTATTCGGTAGGTTGTTCAACACTCTGGGTGTCTAATCTAGTGGATCATGTGTATATTTGAGGGTATTATCATTTGGATATGTGGCTCTTATGCTGTTAGATTCAGTGCTATAAACCCTGTTGTTCCCATGACCTTGTGCCTGAAACGACACGAGTACAGTGGTTCCACAAACCCACATCATCACTTTTGTATACGCCTCATCACCAATGTTGTTGCTGCGTCAGCTGTGTGCCGGATCTGTTAGAACAGGGGGAGTTTCATGAGGTGGGGCGACGGTTTTCAGGCCCGTAGCGACGATCCAATGTACTTTGGTATGTAGGATATGAGCGGCGACTTCTCTTGCCACCCCATGATCCAGGGCAACCCTGTAACCAGTATATCTCCCTTCGTCGACTCTGGGGTAATGAGTACCTGGTCGTGCGGACCCTACCTTCTCATTCATGCTAATTTGCGTTAGTTTTGCCTCTAAGGTTTGTGGCTTAAGGGTCTGATCGTCAGCCTTGGGCCTCTGTTGATCTCACACTACACTAATGAATGCCACGAGGCCCTCACGACCAGAGAACTTCGCGAAAATATAGTGGCGTTCCCCTGGCATTCAAGGGATTTGTTCCATTGCAGACTAGGCCGAAGCATACAAGTATCTCTACATCCTGTACACGGAGCTTGACCACCATTGCAGCTCATCTTTTCCTTCTCTTTGTAGCATATAGATGAAGCCCATATTTATTTGCTTAGGGTTAGAATGATTATTACTTACGTTTCTGGGGTACTAAGATAGTTCTTCATGCTCAGATAAAAGAATTTGTAGAATTCACCTTGTTCTCTGCTTTGTATCTTCTGAACTTATGAATCTCTTATTCTTCTAAAGGGAATTTGAATTCATCGCAGTTTGATGCTCATCTTGTCACCTTTTATTTTGTATTCATCCATTACTACAATGAAATTTGTTAATTACTAACACAGTTGAATACCTTGCTCCTAAATATATCATCATCATTCCTTATTCATTTTAATCATTACAAAATATGAACCTTTTCGAAGTGGGTTTTCCTTCCTTCACTTACCTTCAAGCCACCACTTAAATTCATCCTTTCGCCATCATAACTAGCCTGAAATCCAAACTACTTAGCCAATTTATTGACTGAAATAATATAGAGAGAGCCTTCTCTAAAGCTAGAAGGGATGGAATCTAGCTTGCAAGTGGTTTGTGGTTACCTCTATGTTTTCTTCCTATAGCCTAAAGAAATTACAGAGTGCTAACATTTTGGCACCGCTGCTGGGAACGAGAGATGAATTTTCCTTGGGAAGTTGTATTGTTTTGAGAGTTTCATCCTAGTCTTGAAGGTGACAGGTTGCTAGGCATTCATAGGTTATGACCTTGAAGATCACCCAATTTTGTGTTAAATATGGCTGCATGCAAACCTATGTAAGAAAATATGGCTTCTAAGAGGTATACTAGGTGAAATCCTGACCCCAACCCTCCAGTGGTTGTGAATGATCCTGAAAGATTGCTTAGGAAGAAGAGAACTTTTGTGGAGTTTCAACCAAATAATATCCCTTTTGGAGAGATCTTCTAATTTGCAAAAAAATTCTACTATAGATAATAAATTACATCTTTCTTTTGAGGCTCCTTCTCCCAAAACTAGATATGAATCTTGTATTCCCGAAGCTCTGGTGAATTCATTTGTTGTTAGTCCTCAAATCTTTCTTCCGGAAACAGATCTTAGTAGAAATATATTACAACAATTCAGTAAGCTTGAAGTTCTATTTAGTAAAGTCCAACAAACTGCTGAGAGAGCAATCTTTTCTCAAAAAATAGTCCATTCACAAACTACAACCCCTGCTATCTTGGCGAATCCTATCAGTTTAAATTTCAGTACAATTGTTGCATCACCTGCCATTCCTACACCACTTGTTGTTCCTACATCATTTTTTGTAGCATCCATCCTACAAGCTATTGCATCCTCCTTCATTCCATTTATATCATCAACAAGTTCCTCAACTACCCAAGTAGTAGTTATGGCAACAAGATATTCCCCTTAGGCTCTACCCACTCAGTTGCATGATTTACCCCATAATTATGGCCAGATACTTCCCCAATATGATGGTACAAGAGAGATCACTGCTCAACAACATGTGGATAAGGTGAATGATTTCACAGAGCTGGAGGAAGTAGACGAGGAATATTTTAGAATGATACTATTTGCTCAAAGTTTCTCTGGTTTAGAACCATTC
The DNA here is from genome assembly GCA_000404065.3 of Pinus taeda. Taxonomy (NCBI): domain Eukaryota; kingdom Viridiplantae; phylum Streptophyta; class Pinopsida; order Pinales; family Pinaceae; genus Pinus; species Pinus taeda. The sequence continues at coordinate 21,848 of APFE030639533.1, read as the reverse complement.
GTGCTGGAACCCTTGCTAGTTTTCAAGAAATGGAGGATGTTTTACTAGCTAGATGGGTCGAGAAGAATAGTCCATTGCAGATCCTTGCTGAGTATAATAATTTGAAAAGGCAGCCTGGTGAAAAAGTCCAGGATTGCTCAGCATGTTTCAACAAGGTATACAATTGCATACTTGCTGACATAATGCCTCCTCCTGGATTATTCTTGCTTCATTATCCTAATGCTTTTGATGCTAAGATGGCGTACCAACTCAGAGAGAGAAACCCGTCGACACTTGAAGACATGTAGAATGTTCAGTTAATGTAGAAGCCAATTTGTTGGTGAAGAAGTCCAAAATGAAGTTAGAGAGGAAAGTAACTATAAAAGAGGAGCATGCTTCTTCCTCTGATGCAAAGTTTGACACCTTGGTAAAAAAAATGGAGAAGATGATGGAAAATATGGCATTAACCGATCGAGACGCTATTAGAGAGCCTCAAACTGGTCCCCAAATCCAAAATCCTAATTTCCGGAGACAACCACAGATGCAAAACAAGCTGAGGAAGTAGAAAGGTCCGGAGCAATCACAATAGCAGATAAGGTCACAAGTCCAATAGAATTATGCTCAGGATTAGGATGAGGAATATGAAAAATCACCACAGGAGCAAATACTTTTCTTTAGCGATGAACAAGGAATGGTGTATGTGACCGAGGAGGAGGAGAAAGAACAAGAGCAGTGTGAAAATATTATGACAGAAGAGGAAGAAAGGCTACTTGCCCAGTCCCATGATGAGATGATGATGGTTGGATCCGAAGAGTATAGAAAGGGGTATCAAAACGCCATCATGAAGGTCCAAAGATAGTACAATCTAAGAAGCAGGAATGTGGGAGGTAATGCGAAAAAAGGTTCTAGAAATAATGCAACAAAGAAAGATGTGCCGGCTAGTAGTGTGAAGAAAGGTGTTCCTAGTAGCAACAATAAAAATAAAGATCCTTCGATCACAATTTTGCAGAGGAAAGAGAATCCTCCTAAGGAGGCTGCAGAAAAGAAAGATGTTGTTCCAAAGGAGGTAGAGAAAGCACCAAGTCCTTTTAATTTTGAGGCTGAGCTTGCAAACTTGAAAATCTCCATTCTCCTTGGTGAATTGTTGAAAAATGATCAATACAAAGCCCAAATTATAAAGGCATTGAGAATTGATAAAGCCTCTGATACTGTCAATATAGTTGATGATCATCCAACTATCATTTTTGGGCCAAGGATTGATGACATAAGTGAGGATGGGGATTTTCCTCCTTTTAAAGTTAGTTTGCATATGCATGATCATATATTGCACAATTCTATGATGGATTCCAGGGCTTCACACAATTTGATGCCGAAAGTGATTATGGAGAGGTTGGGACTTGATACCACTAGGCCTTACAAAGCCCTGTATCTTTTGATTCCAGCAAGGTGAAGTTCCTGGGATTGATCAAAGATTTGGTAGTCTTTAACTCAGATTCCTTGCAAGAGTATGGTGATGGACATTTTTGTAGCAGACATACCTCCTAAATATGGTATTTTCTTATTAAGGTCATGGATGGCAAAGTTACATGGTGCAATGCAGACTGATGTCTTACATCACTGTCTCAATCTTTGGTGGTTAGATGAGGAGGTCGTACAAAGAACCACTCATGAAATATATGATCAACAACAAGGAGAAGCCTACAAATCATCCATTATATGCTGTTCATTTAAATTTAGATTCTTTTATTTAATTTCATTTTAGATGTTTCGATGTAGAAGAGAAAAGTACAGTTTTGTGATTCTAGGTAGAAGAAGATAATGTAAAATAGATCGACGAGCAAGTTGAAGAACAAAGCTGCAAAATGTTTCAAGAAGAGTTTTAAGTTTTGAAGGAAAAAGAACCAAATCAACACCTCTGGACCATGCATTTTGATCGAGCAGTAAGCAAAGAAGGTGTTGGGGCTAGTATATGGATAGTCATCCAAGTAGTAAGAAAGACCACTCTATTCATACAAGTTGGTTTTTTACTCTACCAACAATGTGGAAAAATATGAAACACTCGTTTTGGTCTTGCAATCTTTGAAGAAAGAAGGAGCCAAAAGGATAAATTTTTATGGGGATTTAGAGTTGGGCATTAGGGAAGTCAATGGAGAATATCAAACAAAACATCCTCAGATGTGTGCTTACCGCAATGCAGTTCTAGATTGCTTGCAAAGTTTTTCTAAATATAGTTTTTCAGTTGTTCCTAGAAAAGAAAACGCGGTTGTAGATTCCTTAGCCAACCTCTGATTTTGAGAGTTCTAGCAATGTTAAGGGCAGGTACAAGGTGGGAGTAAAATACAGACCCAATGTCTCGGATAACATGAAGTGTCTTTGAAAATAACATCAATTGGAAAATTTCTTGTTGACGAAGGAGGAATTTTCCAAGATGATATTGGAAAAGGACCGTGGATGGGAAGATGTAGATAAGGAGAGCTTCATAAATAATATGAAAGAAGAATTGGACAAGTAAGGGACAAAACTGAAAGTGTTGCAGTTGAAAGACAATGTCATTCCAAGAGGGCTAGTACCTTTGGAAGAGAATTTTGATCATAATGGTGTGGCCAAGAGGCCAAAGTTGGTGCCTACTAGAGAAGGAGTAGAAGAATGCAACATAGGCACACCAAATAACCCAAATATGATTAAGTTGTCGAAGACTTTGAGTCTGGAGGTGAAGCAAATTTTTTTGGACTTATTGAGCGAATTTTCTGATGTATTTGCCTGTAGTTATGAAGACCTGAAAGTTTATGAAGGAGAATCATCCAACATATAATATCGATCAAAGAGGATCAAAATCATTTTAAACAGAAGCTGTGGAGGACAAACTCAGTTCTGCTGCCTTTGATCGAGACAGAGGTAAGAAATCTATTTGATGTTGGCATTATAATACCTCTTATATTTTCAAATTGGTTATCTAACTTGGTACGAGTCAGAAAAAATACTGGAGAAATCAGATTATGCGTGGATTTTAGAAACTTGAATAGAGTATCACTCAAGGACAATTATCCACTACCAAAAATGAATCACATCCTTCACAAAGTGGTGGGTGCAAGGAGAATGTCATTTTTGGATGGTTTTTCACGGTATAACCAGATTTTGGCTCACCCAGAAGACCAAGATAAGACTACATTTACTACACCATGGGGGACCTTCAAATATGCCAAGATGCCATTTGGTTTGATGAACGCGGGAGCGACATTTCAGCAAGCTATGGACATAGCTTTCGCGATGGAGAAGGACAAATTTTTAGTAATATATCTTGATGATATTACTGTCTATTCGTAGTTAGACGAGGAGCATTTGCAACACTTGAGGGTGGTTCTCGAAATGTACAGAAAATATGGCATTTCATTAAATCCCAAAAAATCTTTGTTTGGGTTGGAGGAAGGTAAGCTGTTAGGCTATATATTTTCGAGGGGCGAATTCAAGATTGATCCAAGCATAATTTCAGTGATTCAGAAAATGGATATTCCCAGAAGTAAGAAGGAGATTCAATCTTTCATTGGTAGGATACTTTTTTTAAGGAGGTTTATTCCCAATCTGGCATAAATTTTAAGGAAAATTACAAACATGTTAAAGAAGGACAATGAAGTGAAATGGAATGAAGAAAGCAGAAAATATTTTGATGAAGTTAAATATCCATTGTCATGTGCTCCTACACTAGTTAGTCTGGATTACACACGTGAGTTTATCATATTTTCTTTTGCTTCAGAGCACAATTTTGCTGCTGTTTTAATGCAGAAAAATTAGAAAGGAGAGGAACAACCAATTTCATTTTTTTATCAAAACTCTTAGAGATGCTGCTCTTAAATATGATATTATGGAAAAACGGGCCTTTGCTCTGGTGAAAGCTTTGAAATATTTTTGAATTTATGTTCTACATTCACATGTTATTGCTTATGTACCAAGTGCAACACGTTGGTTGCTAAATTTTCCTACTTTTTACCCATTTTTTAATCCCTTTCCTGTACTCATTTCATGTCCTTGTTGGTCAATTTGTATTCTAAACAGCAAAGGTATACCTATTGTCATGTCTTTGTGAATTGTTAATCAATGAAGTGTAGTCATAGGGGATTATTGCCTAAAGCGACTTGCTAACTTAAGTTTCCTTGCAGCTTTGAAGGAATGATGATCAAGACCATGATTCAACATATGATGACTATTGAGTTGGAAACACTATATTTGGATATCAGCTGCAACGGTGGTTCAACTTATCGACCAACACAAGTGCTATATTTATATTCTGTTATATCTCAAGAATCACTATGCATTTGTAGGGAGACAACTTCCGTAATCTTAGGCGCTATTATTTGTTAAATGAAATGTATAAGTAGTGTTAGGGGATGGGAAAGCCACCACGAAGAGATACACGAGAATTATGAGCTGTAACAACAAAACTCTGCAATGTTATTTTGCTTAATACAATTGCTGATTTTCTGAGTATTTTATAGTTATTGATCTTGCCGCAGCCCTGAATAGGAAGTTGGGCCCACTCTCCTGACCAGGTGATGTTGGATTAGTTGTGTGCGTAGGTTTATTTCTGTTGTGTTATTTCCTTGTTGTGCAATGATTTTAGCGTTTTGTTGTGAGTCTTAACTTGATGCTACTCTGATTGTTGTTACAGTTATTACTTGCTATTACACGTTGTTATGTTTATGATTGAATGTCCAATGTTGGGTAGGGAAACGATGGCCTGCATATACCTTGCATGATAGCATTGAAATAATCAATTGAGCCCTGGGTTGACAATTAATGTGGAATTGGGTGAATTGTATGATCCATATATGAACACCAACATTTTGGCGCCGTTGCCAGAGGGGCTATAGAAGGTGTGAAAGTACGAATGATATTGACCATAGAACCACTCTCTCATCCTGGGGAGGGAATTTTTTCACCTTGCTCCAGGTCTTGAGCATTAGATTGTTTGTTTATTTTATAGGAACCACTCTTTCGACTTGGGAAGGGAAGTTTTTTTTCACCCTATTTCAGGTCCCGAGCTTAGATTTTGTGGTTGGTTTGTTTTCCTTTTTTCTTTCTTTCTTTTTAGGGGCCACTCTCTCGTCTTGGGGAGGGAAGTTTTCACCTTGCTCCAGGTCCTAAGCTTTCAATTTGCTTGAATGTTTTATTTTTATTTTTTGATTGCATGAACAAAGATAAAAAAATAGGGGCAGAGGAAGATCCCCAAAAAGAGGAAGGAAAGATCTAGGAAAAATTACCTGTATCCAAGAAATCATTTCAAAATATGAATCAGGAGCATTGTTGTGAGCTGCTATTAGGGTGAAATCTCATACAAGATCTAGAGGGTAGTTAGTTTCACAACCAGAACCTCCCCCAATAATAGAAGCACAATTCGGCGAAGAATAAGTAGCAAGTAGAGGATCGGGGAATTGAACATTGTGAGTTTAGAAGAAGAAGAAAATTTGAGGGAATTCACTACACCATTTGATCGAGGAAGTGCTATTAAACATACTCAACCGTACATTATAGAACAACCTGAACCTATCAAGATTCAAAGTGAATATTGGAAGATATTCATGGCTCCTGCAACTTCTTCGATTGAGTTCCCAATTGTAGATATCAGGGGTGATGTGCCTATGAAGCCTATTCTTTTGACAACATTACCTAACTTTCATAGTCTTTCTTCTGAAGATCCAGACACATTCCTATTTGAATTCGACGTTGTCTACCAGGGGTATGACTATATTTATGATGCCCATAAATTGAAGATATTCCCCACCACTTTGAAATGAACAACTTGAGATGGTTCATGGGTTTAGTGGGGAAATATATTATCGGATGGGATGATATGAAGACGATTTTCCTCGAAAAGTATCAAGACTACTGCAAATCTCGAGATATTAAGGAAGAAATATTTAATATTATGTAGAAAGAGGATGAGAACATGGAGGACTTTATGGAACGTTTCAGATACAGTTTGCAGAGATCAGGCCATAGTGATCTGGATAAGGACATCTTGAAGATAATTTTTCTCAGGGCACTAGGGGAGGAATTTTTGGAACTTTTGAACGTAGTAGGAAATGGAGATATATCAAAGGAAGAATTCAACACCATCTGCGAATTGTGCATTAATTGTTCACGTGGAGCTGCGAGCCATAGGAAAGGGATCTAAACCCTCAAGACATCCAACGATGGAGTTACGAAAGCAAAAATTGGAAAGTTGCTGCACAACTTGAGGACTGATATCTTGAGCACACTGTCCTCACAATTGGACATTTTATAGGTGAAACAGAAGCAGATGGAAGCAGAGAAGGCTATGTCTATTTTATACCCTCAATGCAGGAAGAAGCACTTGCTGAAGGAATGTCCACTGAATACTGTCGAGACCTATGCGATATGTGAACATAGTCATTCCACTAGCATTTGTCCATCTCTTCTTGGGTTGAAGAAAGTTTTTCCAGTGAGAAAATGAAGAGGTAGATCATATGTACTTCAAGGGATCAAGGAAACCATGGAAACCCTAACCATAGAACATGAATCAATGTATGCCTCAAGACTTGTCTTAGTATTTTAATTTTGGGTTTCAATCTGTACCTTTTTCACCTTCATGAGCGCAGTCCTGTCAATATCCAATGCCCTGGCAACCATGGTTCCCTCAGTGTTGTCCAACTCCTTCATGGTCCCAGAATTGTCGTGGAACTCCTCCTCCTTTAGTACAGTTCTCCTAACCTATGCCACAATAACAATTACAACTGCCTTCTAATGCCTCTACTGGTAATCCTCCTCTTTGTTCACAACTTCCTATTCAATCCAACCAAAATCTAAACAATAGGGGGGCTTAATAGGTAGAGACACTCAACCTTCCTGCATATAATATTGCCACTGTGGAATGTAATGAATTAAATATTTTGTCTGGTCGAGTGGTAAATACTCTAAATTCACCAATAATTGTTGAACATACTGATGATGAAGTCTCAAAACCAGAACCTAGGAATTCTGCTGGAACAACTGTGGATGAGTCAACACAAACTTCTATGGAATAAAAACCCCCTTCTCAAACAATTGTTATTAGAGGATATCAAACCGGTCCACCTTATCCTGAGAGAGTATCCTTGAGAAAAGTCCTGAATTTTACTTTTTAGGGGAATTGAAAAATTTATTTGTCAAAATCCCGTTACTTCAGGCTATGAGGGACGTACCAATTTATGCCAAAATGATAAAAGAATATTTCTCTAAGTAACATGGAGGAAAACCAAAGGATCCACTCACTATTCACATTATTGGAAAATTATCAGACATAATGTTGGGGAAGCCTACACCTGTTAAGTATGGGGATCCAGGGAACTCGATTCTTACAGTAAATATTAATGGGGTTGATATCCCAATTGTGTTGGTAGACTTAGGGGTAACAATTGATGCCATAAATTCTGTAACTGTGTTTACCTTGGGCCCGCGAAACCTTAAACCAACTCCCACCATCCTAGAATTGGCAGATTGGTCTACTATAAGACCAGTAGGGAAGTTGGAAGATATAACCATTTCCGTAGACTCATGGCAGTACCCTATCGATCTTTTGGTATTACATACCCAGTCCCCAGCAGGTGGGAATCCTTTGATTTTAGGAAGACCATGGCTTGCGACCGTAGACAGTTACATTGGGTGTCGGTCAGGAAATATGGTAATATCTAATGGGAAAGTTACAAAGAATCTTATCCTTTATCCCCCTGCAGAACCGAGTTCACTAGATAAACCCAGATTTACCTTAATACAAAAATATCTACCTGCAAAAGGGCTTGAACATGAAAACAAAGAAATTAGACCAATTCTTACTATTGGCGAGGCCCTCTGTTTTAAGGATTAAATAGAAAATACTGCCATTAGTACCTTTATCAGCAGCCCTAACTCCATTTCTGATTCAACTTGATAACTATTAGAATCTGTAATGAGTTGCAATGTTCAAGAAGCCATTGAACCAGAGGTTGAAGTTGAAAACGTTTTTGTAATTGTACCCCATAACAATGTTCCTATAGAAATTGAACGAGGGAAGATGCTGAACGTTAATCCTGACCTTTTACCTTCCTAGTCTGAACGGTTACTAAAAGTCCTCTGGGAACAGAAAAAAGCCTTCGCTTGAGAATATATAGATATGAAGGGAATCCCTGCTGACTTATGTACTCATCACATATACATTAAAGAAGAATGTCAAACTGTTAGGCAACCACAAAGAAGAATGAGTCCTTCTTTAAATAACATTGTCAAATACAAACTACAAAAACTATTAGATGTGGGATTTATTTGCCCAATCTCGGACAGTTAATGGGTGTCCCCACTAGTCATTGTTCTGAACAAGAATGGAAAATGGCAGATTTATGTTGATTATAGGGAATTAAATAAAGCAACTCAAAAAGATCATTTTCCCTTACCTTTTATTGACCAAGTCCTTTATACATTAGCCAGAAAGAAGTTTTTCTCATTTCTGGACGAATTTAGTGGGTACAACCAGATCCAAATAGCTCCCAAGGATCAAGATAAAACTACCTTCACATGCCCTTGGAGAACCTTTGCATACCGAGTCCTCCCATTTGGTCTGTGTAATGCACCTACTAAATTTCAACGGGAAATATTAGGATTGTTTTTTGATCTAGTTAATGATAGTGTTGAAATATACATGGATGACTTCACCCCATATGGGGATTCTTTTGAAGAAGGTATGGAAAAATTAGAGAAAGTAGTTAAAAAATGTAAGCAAACACATGTTCTCCTAGTACAGTGAAATCCCATATGATGATGAAAGAAGGAATAAGGCTGTGACACCTGCTTTCAATTATAGGAATTCAGGTTGATCATGCCAAGGTAGAGGTAATATTAAATTTTCCTACACCTAAGACACCAACATAGGTGCATAGTTTCATCGGTTATGCTAGCTATTATAGATGTTTTATAGATTTCGTTTTCTAAAATAACATTTCCAATTTTTCAATTGTTACCTAAGGATGCAGAGTTTGTGTGGACAGATGAATGTGAAACAACCTTTGTGAAAATGAAAGAACTAGTTTGCAAATCTCCGATATTACATGGTCCTGAATGGAAGCTCCCGTTTCATATCTCTATAGATGCTTCTCACATGGCAGTAGGGGCAGTCCTGGGACAACAGGAGGACAAGATTCCGTACGTGATCTATTACGTCAGCAAGAATTTGACTCCTGCTGAACTGAACTAAACGGTAACATATTTTTTTTTTTGGCCGTTATTTATGTTATTAATAAGTTTCAACATTACATTACATAGTATCCTACTTTCGTGAAAACTGATCATACAACCATCAGGTATCTGATGAATAAACTGATAACTCTTGGTCATATTACAAGATGGTTATTATTTATTCAAGAATTTGATATCACTATTGCAGATAAGCGAGGGAGAGATAATGTAGTTTCAAATTTCCTATCTAGGTTGGATACTAGTGATGAAGGTATGCTTGTAGAGGATAGTTTTCCAGACAAACATCTTTTTGCAATTTCTACTGACACTCTGTTGTATGCAAATATTTCTAACTATATTTCTATAGGGAAAGTACCTCAACACTTGACATACAAAGAACAACAAAATATTATCCATCATAGTGCCCACTATTCATGGATAGAGGGATACCTATTTTATACAAGACCTGATCAACAAATTCAGCATTGCATAGGTGAAGATGACATCTATGATGTGCTAAAAGCTGCTCACGATGGCCCCTATGGAGGGAATTTTGCAGATAAGTAGACAAGTCATAAGGTGTTACAACTAGGGCATTATTGGCCCTCTATTTTTTGTGATGCAAGGAAATATGTTCAAGGGTACGATAGCTACTAGCGGATGGGAAAACCTGGTCAGTTGGATGAGATGCCATTACAACATCAACTAGCTCTTGACCCCTTTGAGAAATGGGCTATCGATTTCGTTGGGCCATTCAATCCACCTTCACATCAGAAAGTCCACATTCTGGTCTGCATAGATTATCTGACAAAGTGGGTAGAGCCAAGGTTGTTGCGGCAGCAATAGAACAAGTTGTCTCAAACTTTTTATTCAAAGAAAATTTCACTCGGGACAGAGCTTGTAGAGAGATAGTTTCAGATGGAGGGGCGCAGTTCACCTCACATCTGATAGCATGACTTATGAAGAAGTATGGAATCAAGCATTGGTGATATCTCCATATCATCCTCAGGCGAATGGTCAAGTCAAGAGTACAAATAAAGTGTTGGAGAATATCCTTACGAAGACTATAATAAACCATCGCCAAAATTGGGCCAAAAAGCTTCCTCAGACACTTTAGGCATATAGAACAACAAGATTTTCACCATATGAGCTTGTCTATGGGAAATCCCATTTGTTTTCGGTGGAATTCGAAGTTAAGATGCTCAAGACAACCCTTGAAGTAGATTTGGATCTTTCAGAAGCCCAGAAACATTGACCGGGACAGTTAAATGAGTTGGATGAAATTCGTTTGATAGTTGTCCAGAACACTGCTGCAATTCAACAACCGCAAACTAAATGACATGATAAATTATGAAGGAAAATGTGTTTAAAAGAGGATATTGGGAATTTCTCTATGAATTTTGGTTCAAATATTTTAAAGGAAAAATCTACTGTAGATGGATGGGACCATATGAAGTTGACACAATGTTTGATAGCGGGACTGTTAGGCTCGTAACAATCGATGAGGCACATACTCCCCTGATTGTAAATGGACATTGCCTTAGATTATATCACCATCCAGTTTCTAAAGACTCCTTTATTAAACATCTCTTTTATAATTCTTGTTTTGAAATTGTTAGTGTAGATAACTCTTCCTCTACACCTCTTGCTTAATTAATATATATATATATATATAGACACACACACACACACACACACACACACACACACACACACAATAAAATGCTGTTACTACTCTATCATTATTTTTCTTACAGGCACTTTGCTTGTGCTGCTACTCCACCGGTGTTGTTACTCCCTCAGTGCTGTTACTTTGAGGATGCTGATTTCATCTAAGTACTTTACTGGTGTTGTTACTCCTCCGGTGCTGTTATTCTGCGGATGCTGATTTCATTTAAGTACTTCACTGGTGCTATTACTCCTCCGGTGTTGTTACTCCATTCGTGGCTATTTCATCTAATTACACTGGTGTTGTTACTCCTCCGATTCTATTAATTCGTTAGTCGTGATTCTATCTAAGTACACTAGTGTTGTTACTCCGTTCGTCGTGATTTTGTCTAAGTACACTAGTGCTGTTACTCCGTTCGTCGCGATTGTCTAAATACACTGGTGTTGTTACTCCTCCGATGCTGTTACTCCATTCATAGAAATTCAGTCTAAAGTACTCATTCGGTGCTGTTACTCTGTCCAGGTAAGTTGCCAGGTACGTCCCTAACCGACTTCATGGATTCGATTGATATTTGACCTATGACATGATTAGACATGACCGTGGATGGTTATCCCTTAGTTGGGGGGATGTATCATATTTAATGTTAAAGATGTTGTATTTAATAGCAATGATGATTCGTCATTATCGATGTTGAACCCTACGCCAACTCGTACGTTCCACGATCATTATTCCGATCCCCACTATACCTTGCACATTTATCCATACACATTGGAACTTGAACTACATATGATTGCACTGAATTACGATCCTTCCCAATGCGTTTTAATAATTTCCATTATCACCATAATCCACCATGGATTTTTCCCATAATATTTGCCAAAATTTCCCTATCACCAAAATCCCTATCATCACAACTTTACCAGCTAACACTCTCCTAAATGGTTTTCCTGCTACTTCGGGTGCTGCTACAAAGAAATTGGCATAATGGGTGGGAAAGTTGTTAGGCACGAACTAAAAGACACAACGTAGGTTCGACACCATCCGAATATATGGCAGGTTTTTCAAAATGCAAGATGGCACACCTATTTTGAGAGGTTGTAGGGATTTGATGAAGTTGTTATAGTCGAATTTGCATTGAATTTGGATGGGAATTATTCTAGAGTCCGTGGGCTAGACATTCTTGTCATTGAATAAATTATCTCTATTGTCAGCGGGTTGCCTCAAGGAGAGTAGAAATGGTTTGCTTGGAAATCTCCCTTACCAGAATTTTCGGAATATCCTTGCAGGCAGGAGAAACAGTGGTTCAGAAGGGAAGGAGATATGATCATAAATCCTTGCCACATGTTGAATTTTCTAAGTCTATCTGTTAGAAAATTAATCTGTATTCTGTTGGTTTATTTCTTCTACTTGTTTCAATTCGAACTGTTGAGAATGCAACAAGATGATGGAGATTAGTGGAAAGAAGTGGCCTTCACTAAGTGGGCCCGTAGGCTATTTTTGGTGCAAAGTCTATTTTTAGGCTGTCTATTTTTAGACATATGGATCATGGTCTATGAGTTGCAGGATGCTATTTGTGGATGATTGGTCATGTTGGTAAAAATAGATGGAATTCTATTTTTAGACATAT
>APFE030639522.1:0-35638 GCA_000404065.3 Pinus taeda | reverse complement strand
AGACTATGTCTATTTTTAGACATATGGATCATGTCTATGGATTGCAGGTTGCTGTTTATGGATGATTGATCAAGTTGGAAAAATAGATGGACTTCTATTTTTGATGAAAGTGTGAGTGATCACACTGTGAGTGATCAGGTCTATTTTTAGACTGGCTGTCAAAAATAGAAAAGTCAAATATTATTATCTCACAATAATATTTGGACTATAAACTTAATCTTATTCTCTTGGAGCACTTCAGTTCGAGCTACGGATGTGGCACATGCAATTGCATGAAGGAAATACGTGTTTCTTATGGGTTAGTTGAATATTTGCATGCATGACTTCAGTTAGAACTCAAGTGAGTTGAGTTTAGTGGACTGGAGGTGCAGTTGATGGAGTTGTGTTCAGTTTAGCTTTGTTAAGCTGGTTGTATTTAGTCTAACTGGCGAATAGACTAGAGATGGGTTGGGTGAATTAGTTATTAATTAATTCACAAGTTATTAACTCATAATACAACTAATGAATACATCAGTTAACTCAGTTGCATGTCAGTTCATGTTCAGTTCAGCAGGGACAGGTGTTAGAGAATCAGATTGCTATCAGTTGTGACTATAGTTGTGCACCAGATTTTTCACAAATCAGGGGATTGAGTATGCCAATGAGTTTGCACGTATTGTAGCTTGTTCTCAATTGATTTAGCCAAGGAAAGACGTGGCTGCCTTGGTAATATCATCGGTTCTTCTTGCAGGATTGAGCAGCGGAGGCAGGCAAGCAGCAGAAGAGATTTGAGCCAGTGATTGATTCAGTTCTGAGCTGTATTGTGTGTAACAGGTGGAGCTGGTACTGGATTTCTTGTGATAAGCATTGCACTTTGTAATGTTACATGACTCAATCATTAATATACAGATAGTTGGGGTTCTTAGCGAGATGCTTTCCCCGGGATACATACTGTGTTAATGTGTGAATGCTCTTGATGTTTTATTGTTATTGATGCTACTATATTGATGATCAACATAGAGGAGCTTATGTATTTTGTATGTTTTCCGCAATAGTACATGATCAGGATAATCTTTGTTGAATATGTGTTAAATTATTCAAAATTTCTACACGCTACCCAAGATACCCACGATGCTGATTGTATTAACGCTGTTTGAATTAACGATGTTAATATTGCTGGTAGCTGTATTCTTAATGCTGGAGACATTACCCTTATTCATTTTAACGTTAATCCTCTCCTTAGTTGTATAAATTTCAACGCTGGAGTTGTTAACGTTCCATTCATTGCTGGCCTTTTCCTTAAACGAATTTTTAATGCTCTCTCTGCTGGAATTGCTGATAGGGACAGCGCAGGAGTTATTCGTTTCAACGCTAATCCTCTCCTTACCCATGATACCCATGTTGCTGATTGAATTAACGCAGTTAATATTGTTAATAGTTGTATTAACGCTGGAGACCTTAATAGGTAATCAATGCATAACCTTATAGTACCATCCTTCTTCTTTGCGAGCAATACCAAAACACTAGGGAAAATTTTAAGGATGGAAAATTGCCTTGAAGTTTAAAAAGATTGGTGAATCTCACTAGTCCCTAATATGAAAACTATAAAATGTTTATTGCTATATTTAAAAATTTATTCAAAATTATAATGATTTTATATATAGTCTCTATATAATGTTGGCAATTTTTAAGGTAAAACAAATTTTATTGTAAAATTTGGGCGAATCATTTTTAGAATAAATGGAAGTTGGAGAATATTTATTTTGGAAAAATCATGGAAAATTAGCCCACTTACAAATATTATCCCCTAAAATTTTCAATGCAGTGCACCTGAGGCCGATACAGTTAGCCTAATGTATCACTTGTCAAGCATTTCCTTCAACTACAAATTCAACTCTACTAACTCTGGTGTGCTCATCTTGTATGATTACTTTGATGCTGGTGTTGCCATTGGTACCAAGTCAATGGAAAATTCCACTTCTCCATGAGGTGGAAAATCTAAAATATCTACAAGAAACACATCCTGAAACTACTGTAAAATGGGTAATTGGCTCAATATCTCCACATCCTTAACATCATTACTTTTTTCACTAAAAATATGGACCAAAAACAACCAACACCCTTTTCTGCGACTATGCTTTGCCTACAAAAGTGTTACCTTTCTAACTAATGTTTCTTTCTTCTTACCCTATAAGATTCTTTGTTCTCCATTGCCATCCAATCACTTAGTAACCTTGTTGTAACAATCCACCTTGATCATATGAAGATATTTCTAATCCATTCCCAAAATCATACTATATGATCCCAATAAAAGTACATTCCGATGGTGGCTGATATAAGCGTACCATTTAACTCAATTGCATAAACTCTTAGCCAATGATGAAATTTTTTCTTTGTACCTATACTCAACTACACTAATGAATATTCTACATGCATTTCTTTATTCAAATGACACTTATCCACTAGGTCAAGATTAACATAACTATAAATAGATCTAAGGTTAATCAAAATAGAAACAAATTAATCACAAAGCGTACTTTCCATATCGATAATAGATTCTTGGTGATCCACCTACCTATTATCTATTGCTACATATATATGAGGAATTATCTACATAACATCCCCAAGAGTCCAAGCTTCCTATGCATTGATGATTGAGGCCTATTACCTTGATTTAGCCAAAAATATCTCTTGAGATGCTCCTTACCACATGTCCAATGCTGCAACTGTCCCTTACCATCACCTATATTCCATTGTTCTCTAGGATGAGGTCCATTAAATTTCTTGTAAGGTGTAACATTTTCTTTCTCACCTGCATCCTAGGGTATTGTTCTTTTCAGCTACCATTTATCGTTACCATTTTCTTTCCCTTTCCGCACATGTTAAGATTTTTTCTTACTCTTTGATTGTTCGTAACAATGCTTCAACTTACAAATGACTTCTTCAAGTGACGAAGGCTCATCATATTCAATGAAATCTGTAAATGTCAATGGTAATCCACTGAAAAATATCTAAACTTTAGCTTTCTTATCCTTAGAATATGATATATACCTAAAGAACTATAGGAACTTAGTTGTATAATCCTCGTCTATCATCGACCCCATATTTAGCTCATAGACCTTATATTTACTATCATAGTACCTCTTTGACAAATATTTCTTCCTGAAAAATCTCTCAAAATTAGGCCAACTCAAATATTGTGTCCTTATGACTCTAATGCACTTCATGTATTCCCAATAGATGTATGCCTTCCCTTTGAGGCTGAAGATATCTATTATGGCAATCATCTTCTCCGTGTAATCATGTAACTCAAGGAATTTCCTCATCCCAAGTAATTATGCCTCTACATATTCTAGTTTCTTCAAATCCACATCAAGGGTAGGTGGCCTTTATTTCTTGAACTCATCTAGAAAATATCCCCTTTCATTCCTCCTGTAAGGATGATAATAATGATGACCATGATACTTGTTAGAACCAAATCTAGAATAGAACCTTTGTCCATCAACTATACTATCTAGTGTGTATATGAACCTTCCATCTATTATCATTTAATCCCTATATGACATATGACCACCATGAGACCTACTACCATATGTCCTCTTAGTCTTATCCTCCTACCCATGGTCAATCCAAAGCAATCCCTATCTATACAAGTCTAAAAAACTCTTAAGGATAACTACATTAACATGTTCTTGTTTCTCTTATGCCTGATTATTTTGTCATTGTCTTCTTTGCAACTTCTTATTTCTTTGTTAAAAATTCTCAAAGTATCTTCTATTTTGAGAGAGTTCCCATCACCATGTTTTTCATCAGATCTATAGGGAGAATCTCGTGAACTGTAGTCTACCATCTTGCTGGTCATCTTCAACCTTCTTCCTGCTAGTATACCATGTTAGTTAAAAAAAATATAAACATAATCAACATACCTCAATATAGTTTAGGGGAGGATATGTTGTATGGAAGATCAACCAGATTAGCACAATACATGTATAAACATAATCATATTAGTATATAAACATCATTTCAACCATTATCACCTTTACCATACCTATCTTCATGCTAATTAATCTTACACATGATATCATGTTCTCTTGCCACATGAAGAAAATATATATGAATACACTATAAATGTGTATATGCAGAATATAATCTCTCTTCATATTTTTAATGAACATAATTACAGGTCCATTTTAGCTATTAAACAATGACACAACAAGAGGGATCACATCTCTCTAGGTGCAAACATTTCCTCAAGTTTTACACTCAAAAATTGGGTTTGCATCTTAAGAGATTTCATCCCTCTCAATGCTTGATAGATCCTGAGTTGTGATCGATCTAGGCTAGTTATTATATAAATAAATTTAAGTTAAATAAAATAATTTGGTTGGATTGACTCACATGGATTTGAACCTTCAACCTGATGATTTACATTGTACTTCATAACGCAACGATGAGCAATTATGCTACCCCATATACCTTATAATAATTTATTATTATAATAATAATGATAGTCATATATTTTGTCAATTTAATTTATTAGTCTTATAAAATGAGATGTATTTATTTAATATCAACAAAATAAAAGTGGAGATATATTATGGGGTTTCTGATAGGCCACGAAGAAAATAGAGGTTAGGTTAGTTACCACATGATAGATCATGTGTTAGATCATATACCATGTAACTATGATCATGCAAAGGTTGAAGGGTGGAAATCTTAAGAATCTTATTAACATGACAGGTTTTGTGTTCATATCAAGGAAAATTTTATTAAATAAAACTTTATGGTGTTGTTAATATTCTCATTAAACGACACATCGAACTTTGCCTTTCCTTGTAATAAGTGATGGATTATTTGTGAAGTGCAGGATATTTCAACAGTGAAATGGAGAGTGGAGGGTAGGCCTCGATCTCAAGGAAGTGTATGGGATTTTAACATTTACTTTTATTTCAAACTCTTTTTTAATAAATAAAATCAAGCACATTGACTTTGTGTTGTCAATGCAACAAAGACCCTCTAATTTTTTTCCTACACTTGAATTTTGGAGCCTACTGAGGATCTTGTGAGCAATCATTCCATAGTCACTTCTTGGTCGGTTGGTGCCTTGTTAAGTCTTTTATCTCCCTCTTAGATTATAAGATTAGAAGTCACCTACTCACATATCCTCAATCTACAATAAGTTTATGAGCACATTGTCTTACGTAATCTTGTACAAGCATAGAAAAGTCCATCAAGACGATGTCTGTGCAATCATCGAACCATCTTGATAGTCAATGCATGATTTCATTGACAATCTCTCCCTTTTGGTTGTGATTGTGCTTTTGTTTCGGTGAGTTTTCTAAACTATCGCTTTTGTGCGCCTTCACTTCTATGAGTGTCTGTTTCATGCTTTTTACTCTCACCTTCACTTTATTTCACCCTAATCAGTCTCATTTCCATGTATGTTGGCTCTCGCACATGTTTTTTCCACCATCATTCATATATCGCAAGTGTTCCTCACACTTTTCTCTTTATAAAGTATCTTTTAGCATGAGAAGTAACATATAAAGTGGAGTTTTCACTTGTTTAAAAGGGTAAATTTGGTCTAAATGAGTCCCTATAGTCATGTAGTCATGTTTTACACTCATTTCTATAGTTTTATCCAATGTCGCACAAGTGTCATCACCGTCGTTGCAAAGTGTACCTTTACTGTGGCACTTGGAGAAAGTCCTTGTAATGCCATCAAATTGAGGGGAGTATTTTGTTTATGTATTTTGAGTAATCAATTTTATGTCTTAACTATGTGGTCATTCTAAATTTTTTCTTCGTTTACTATGGCCCACTAATTACACACTTAACCTCATCCAAGAAATTTCACTCCTAGGAAACTTGAACTCACTCATCCTTCATGAATTATATATTAAGAAGTATTAACCCTCAAGACTTAACCTTACCTCTTGGAACTACACATTACGTAGTCACAATGCCAAGCTTTGACCCTTGAGCTCCATAACTGAAAAATTTACTTCATCTAGTCAACCTTAACTACACACTACATAATGTCAAGCCTGACACCTTGAGCTACATAACTGTACAATCCTTGTGACTATTCTCCCTCTAGAATTATGCACTAGGAAAATTCAAACCTCGAGCCTCACCCTTAAGACCTTGAACCCCTCAACTGTTAAATCTACTAGCTTTTTCTCCTATTTGAACTACACATTGGGATGCTTCAAGCCTCAAGCTTGAACTCCTAAGTTCCCCAACTACACAGTCAATTATCCCTAGGCCCTCAAAGCTAGACATTGTGTAGTCTCAAGCCTCAAGCCTCCAACTTGAGTCATTGAGGCCCTCAATTATGCAATCCCTCTATTGAAGCCTCCAAACTGTGGATTTCATAGTCTCAAGGCTCAGGCCTCTAGTCTGATTCCTTGAGTCCCTCAACTATTTAATCCTTTTACCCCGGCCATCCTGAAATATGGATTGCGTAATCTCAAGCCTCAGTCTGAGACCTTTCCCTTTGGAACTGCGCAATCCCTAAGTCATTTTCTCAACCAGTCATTATTTTGAGCCCTAACAAGTGATTTCATGAAATAGCTTAGGCTAGGGGTTTATTAGACTGATGTCATCATGTCATGAGTGGTTCACAGTCACCCAAAAGCATCGTCATTTGTGTCAATGACAAAACCTCATGTCATCCATTGTGTCTCACTCTATCCCTGCTATATTGTGACAAGATGATGATGAAGGAAATGGAGAAGAATACCATGCCAGAAGACACTTAAGCAGTTGAGGAAATAACATCAACATGAAGCAAGAAGACAAAAGAACATCAGATTACAATAGAAGACCAAAGGATATGACCACATGAAGACTCCATCTCATTCACAACCCTTTGGAGGGTGGATATGAAGAACAAAGCATATCCCTCATGAAGATGAAGTACTAGATACATCTCTTATTGAAGACAGAAAGAAATAAGCAACAAGAAGGACAACTTGGCACTATTACATCATCATGCAGTCCATGTCATCAGTGTCATGCCATGTCGTTTCATGATTCATTATTTTCCACATCATTTATGGATTATGTAAATTCAATATCGAAGAAATGTAATGTAAAGTTGAAGTCCAAGAGTCATCCATGTATTATGAAAAATTATGTAGGGAGTTGAAAGGTCATTGAGAAGTCAAATAGTAACGAGTGTACTCCAAGAGTCACAAGTGATGTGAATGATCACCCCATTTCTCATATATACACCCTCATTACTCATGCAAAGGACCTTTCACCTTCGCTTCTCCTACCAGGCATTGGAGAGCGAGATAGTTGTTTTGAAGGAGCGAGCAAGTTCTCTAATGCTCCACTATTGGGGCTAGTGTTGTTCACTGTCTTGATATATCTTGGAACTTTTACTTAACTCAGAAGTTCTTTGAGCCAAGATGCTTTCATGCATATGTCATAAATATTTTAAGACCTTTCTTTGAATGTTTGTGATGTATGTTGTTTTCATTTGTACTAAGGAAATTGAACTATATCGGTGGCTTTGGTACTTCTCTTATTCAAGGTGTGTTGCATTTTCTTTAGCAATCATTTCTTCCTTTTGAACTATTTCTCTTATAGATCAACGATTCATTCATATGTATATGTCTGCATGCCTTTTCTAGATTAGTACTATTACTTGTCTTTAAAGGGCCCACTTTTCTCTTCCCTTTTGGTAGGACCTTGATACTTTCCACAATGGAACATTTCGCAACACATACTCACTTGTTGATCAAAAAATACCTACATGTTACTCTCTTGTGTCAAACATTCCAGCCAAGGAAAATCTACGAGGATATATGGCTATCGGGTGGGTACTTCAGATGGGGCTCCTACTCTGAACGGTGTGAGGTCTAAATGAAACTTCACATTAAGAAGACCCCTTGGTTAATGAATTTCAAATACCATCAACACTTCGTAATAAAAAATAAAAAAAATAAATTAAAAAATATGTATCTATTACTTTCTCTTTAGATAAATGATATATATTAAACTCTCCTTTATAACTAAAAGTAGTTTTAACAACCCAAGGATATAAATAATTTTAAATTTTGAATATTTATAGCTATATAATTGTGTACAGATATAGAAAGATGTTATAAAAATAAATCAATTGATTAAAATATATATTTTTTAATTCAAAATTTTAATTAAAAAATTACAAATTTATATATTATTTTATTAGAAAATAAACTTAAATATACTTTTGTAATTTAAAATTATTTTTTACTTTCATTTATACAATTTTATTACTTATTTAAATAAATTTAAAAACAAATATAATTTCTTCCCACAAATAATAATTTAAACATTATTTATAGAATATAACACTATTATATTTTTTTAAATAAACTAACTAGTTGTATGTGTGAGAACGTATGACTTTTTCTAGAATTACCTTTTGTATGTATGGGCATGTGTTAATTGCTCTCATTCTTGAACTAAATGACACTCAAAGCGCATAAAGCCAAAGTCTTTCGTGAGGCACCTGTATAATCTATCCATTGAATCTAGCGGTGGCTTAAGAGAGCCTTGTGTTCACACCTTGTAAAGTCAAAAGTGTTTCGTGAGGCACCTGTATAATCTATCCATTGAATCTAGCGGTGGCTTAAGATAGCCTTGTGTTCACAACTTATAAAGTCAAAAGTGCTTCATGGGTCTCTTGAATTTTCTATCCACTCAATCTAGTGGGCGAATTAAACCAGTTTTAAGCCCACAGTATTGCTTAAAAAATATAGTGAACTTTAATTAATCTAGTGGGCGAATTAAACCAGTTTTAAGCCCACAGTATTGCTTAAAAAATATAGTGAACTTTAATTGTGCTTTGCGACTTGTAAATTACGGGTGTTACAACATTATCATTATGTTCAGAGTACATTGGAGAAAAGCAACATTAAAAAAGTTTTATATTTATATATATATATATTATATATATATATTTTTTTTTTAATATAATATTTATGGATAAAAACAATTAATAAATTTTGGATTAATTAAAAGTAAAATTAATTAAAATTATATATATAAGTGGAGATATTAATAAGAGTTTAGAGTATGTTTAAGAACTTATTTTCTTTAGCTAAGATGTAAGAGTGAAAGCATGCTTCTTTAAAGACCACTAAGTTGTAGTTCTAAGTGTCGTGGTTTTCCATGAATAATTGTGATGAGATAACTTGTATTGGCACATATCATCGAATGATGAGTGCCCCTAATGTTGTTTTGACAACTGAGTTATAATAGGATTTCCCATTGTGTAAACAAAAAATAACAAAAAAAAAATTAATTCGATAAAATTAGTCATTATAAGAAATTAACTATTTTGGTGAATTAATTTAAACTATGTAAATAGTATTAAAAATATACAATGAAAATGTTATGATATTTACTTGATTAACTAAAACTAAGAAAATTATAATTAAAATAAATGAAATCTAATTACATTAAAAAACATAAAAATGGTCAAAATTATTTAATTATACATACAAACAAAGTATCCGCCGATGGAGTGCTACCAAAGAGAAAAGGTGGCAGATGAGATGCCACTATCCAAATAAGCCACATGGTTAGGGGATGTGGTAGCACTCTCACATAAAGGATCAATATATTTCTTCAGCAATTGGCATGGGGAAAATCCCGAACCCATCATTTGATGCTTAACACATGTTATAGTTCACTTTTGTCAGTTCCTTTGTCATGGTTTCTAATGCATGACATGATATCCTTGCAGCTTCAATGAATTATTGGCCTCCCTTTATCATTGATTCATGGACAAATTTAACTATCAACATTTTAATTGTTGGTTCAGTGGAGGCCCCTCACATCAAATCACTACTTAATCCCTCTCATGATTTTGTCTGGTTTGGTGGTCTTAAGTACAAGTTAGTTTTACATACTCGACGACTGTGGAAATATCTTTGATAATTCGATTGTTGCACATAATCTATATTAAGCTCCTTTAATAGTTATCAACCATTTAATCAAATATGTGAAGGTGTCTTTCTATTCCTCCTCTTTTTATTAAGGCCAAAGGCTTTAATTTTTAGGATAGAAAAGATGGCTCCATGAAGCGTTTTCCATTGTTTCGCTAGCCTTTTTCCCTTCCTAGCTTTTGGGTGAGGTCAATTTCAACAATAGGGCAAGCCTTAGAAAAGGGATTCAATGAAATCTATGTTGTTGGTCATCTTTGGTTCACAGAGCTACTTCTCCCTATACACATTTTCCTGGCTCCTCATAGTATAGGTTTGACTCTTCAATTCCTTATCTTGATTTTAATTTGATTCCCTTCGTCTGTCTTGTGTCTGTTGGATACTTATGTATTGATGCAACTCTAGGTGGGCCCCCCTCTCACTCTCTTATAGTATCAAGGGGTTTGTTTTGTTCTATTCAATTCTTCAATTCCTTCTTTCTAGGTAGGTACCCTCACATAGACACTACCACTCACATTTCTCTCTTCTCTTCTCAATGCTTTTATATCCACAATAGCTCCTTCATTTGTACCTAGAAGGGTCCTAATCATTAAGTTGTAGAAATGCCTCATTAATGTGCTTGTGTTTCCCATGGGGTTTCCTATTATTAAGGATGTGGGGAACATGGGTATACTAGGCCACATGTCCAATTAGAGAGTTCAACTATATAGTTTCCGCAACTTACTCCCTTATTGATCCAAGCAAAGATTGCTCAGGAAGAATGGGATATTTCTAATTAGAGATGCATTCTCTTGGACATTGAGGTTCTGGCAGTGTTGTGAATTGGGCTCTTCATGGCCAACACACAGGTGGTAGGTATAACCAATACATGTACACGATGGACATCTATTGGCACATGAAGCTTCTACTGAGAAGAGTACTTTTGTACACACATGAAAGTCAAAACAATTTTATCCTCTCCTTAGATCACATGCAATGTCGAATGATAGCATTAGATCTTTAATTGGGGTACATTAAGAAGTACATAGGCATTCCATTAGACTCTCAGTACTCTCATAGTAGCGATAAGGAACATATTCGTATAGAAGCCATGGGTTCATACAATTCCTCTTAACTAGTTTGTTTATGTTATGATTTTAGAGATTCAAATTTAGTTCTACTTTAAGATTTCTCAACATCTTGAATATTATGAAATCAACTCACAAGAATATAGAAAATATAGATCAACGCCTTAGAATTCAACCTCTTCGAGGGGGAAACCTCCTTTGCATTACACAAATGAACGATTCTTGGATGATACAAATGAGTAAACCTCCCTTCTATGTATAGGAGTCCAAGGGTCACAATATAATCAAGCCGACATAACAGTAACATAAGGGCATAACAATAACAATAGTGGGTTTCTATAGGGGACACTAATAACAATATGGGGACAATAGGGGCACAATAATAACAATAAGGGCTACAATGACAATAGTAATGGGGGAATCACTAATATTATAGGGACCTAACATGCACCTCTCATTCTGAAAAACATTGTCCTCAGTGCTTGAGTAGTTCTGGATGCTTTTGTATAAAATTCTCATACTCCCATGTGGAATCTTCAATGGTTAAGTTCTTCCACTTGATGAGATACTATGAAATTCACTGATTTCGTATCTGTTAGGTTCTTGTTTCTGTGACTGCTTCCGGTTCTAATATGATTTTTGATTCCTCGTCATGTTCTGGAAATATTGTTTGAACTAGGAGCTTGTCACCTATAACCTTATTTAAACATGAAACATGGAAAACTGGGTGCAATCAGGAAGCTGCAGGAAGATACAATTTGCTGCCATAGTACAAATATGTTGCAACACCTTGCACGAACCACAATACTTTGGTGATAATTTATTGTCTTTCTTAGCTTGCTTGAGAGATATTTGTTTATATGGTTGTAGCCGTAGGAATACCTAGTCACCTACATCAAAACTTATTTTGTTGTGATGTTGATACACATGTTGTTTCATTCTATTATGCGCCAACATGAGGTTATCCTTTAAGAGTTGGAGAACTTGTTGCTGATGCTCGATCTGATGTTACACTGCTTTCACCTTACAATTTTCTCTTAAATATGATGTGATGGATGGTGAATGATATCCATAATGTGCCATAAATGAGGTCATTTTCGTTGCAGTATGAAAGGAAGTGTTATACCACTCTTCAGCCAGAGGCAACCATTTGAACCATTGTGTCTGTTTATCAAATACAAAGCAACAAATATATCCTTCCAAACATTTGTTTACTATCTCAATTGGCCCATTAGATTGAGGATGATAAGATGGGCTATGAGCTAACTGAGTACTGAGATAAGAAATAATTTTGTCCAAAACTTTCTAGTGAAAATGGGATCTTTGTTGCTTACAATAATCTTTGGGTTTCCATGTAGCTTTTGAATTGTTTCCATAAATGCAGTAGAAATTGTACTAGCTTTAAATGGATGTGATAATGCACAAAAGTGTGCATACCTAGTAATTCTATCAACTACCACCATGATGACAGTCTTTCCTTCGGACATGGGTAAACCTGTGATAAAATCCATTGAAACCTCCTCCCAACATTGGCTTCGAATGGATAAACGTTGTAATCGACCTCGGGTCTTAATTGTTTCAACTTTATTTTTTTGGCAAACTAAGAATTCTGCAACAAACTTTTGAATATCTGATTTAAGGCCATCCCAAAAAAAATTCTTCGTAACCCTATGGTAAGTTTTTTAAAATCCTGAGTGCCCTTTTAAGGGAGAAGTGTGCAATTCCATAAGAATATTTTGATTGAGTTGGGAATTCTTACATACGTATAAGTGATCTTTGTATCATGACGAATAATTTTTCCATCTAAATGTACCAAATATACTAGGATCTTGTTGTAACTTTTGAATGAGTGTCCACACTTCTTCATCATTCTTTCGTTCATCCCTTGCTTCATTTATCCAATCTGGTTGGATAATAGAAATGGAACATAGGAATGCTTCCACATCCTCATCCTTTCTTGAGAGTGCATCTACCACAACATTTTTCTTCCCTTTTTTGTAGATGATTTCAAAGTCATAACCCAACATCTTTCTGACCCATTTTTGTTGCCCTTCAAAGGATAATTTTTTTTCTAAAAATAATTTAAGACTGTCATGATCTGTTTTTACCTTGAAGTGTCTTCCCATTAGGTAGGGTCACCTTTTCTGAAGTGCATGTAGTATTTTCAACATTCCATCTCATAAATAGTTTTGTGTAAATACTTTCCTTTGATTGGATGACTTTCAAAAGCAATGGGTATTTCATCTTGCATTAAAATAGCACCAATTCCATTCCTGAAGCATCACATTCCACAATAAGGTTTTTGTGAATTTTGGCGTAGCTGAGACCGATGCTTGGCACATTGCCTCTTTAGGATGTTCGAAGGCCTTTGTTGCTTATGGAGTCCTTGAAAATGCATCTTTTTTGAATAACATTGTTAGAGGTGCTGCTACTCTCCCATAATTCTTAACAAACTTGTGATAACAACCTGTTAACCCGAGAAATCCTCGCAGATACTTTATGGATGTGGGGATTTTCCATTCCTTAATGGCTTTAAGTTTTCTAGGGTCTACCTTAACACCTTCATGAGATACAATATGACCTAGATATTCCATCTCTTGTACTCCAAAGAAACATTTGGAGATTTTTGCATATAATTTTTTATCCTCCAATAGTTTGAGCACCCTCTCAACACGTTGAACATGATACTTCCAAGACTTGTTGTAGATTAGTATATCATCAACAAATACTAACACAAATTTTCTAAGTAAAGGTTTCAAAATGGAATTCATCAAACCTTGAAATGTAGAAGGTGCATAGGTAAGGCCAAAAGGCATGACCAAAAATTCATAATGACCCTCATGAGTTCTAAATGTTGTTTTCAAAATGTCTTCAGTCTTCATTCTGATTGTATGATATCCTGAACGAATATCCAACTTGGTGAAGAAAATCGGTCCATGCAATTCATCCAATAATTCATCAATGACAGGAATGGGAAATTTACCTTTAATAGTGAGCTTGTTGAGCTCCTTATAATCCTGACACATGCACCATGATCCATCCTTATTGTGGACCAATACTCCTGGAGCAGAGAAAGAAATTTGACTAGGTTGAATTATACCAACCTCTAGCAATTTTGTAACCATACATTCAATTTCACTCTTTTGGGCATAGGGATATCTGTATGGCCTGATGTTTGGAGGAATACTTCTTGGAATCAGATGAATAGCATGATCATGATCACGAATAGGTGGGAGGCATTTAGGAGTCTCTAATGCGTTGGAATGATTGTCCAAGACTTTTTGGAGATCTGGAGAAATAGATGATTTTGACGTGGGAAACTATAGAGTACATAATTTTACAATTACGCCTCATTGTTCCTTCTTTAGAAGCTTTATCATACCATCAGAGTTGATTATCTTTCCTGGTTTCCCTATAATAACCATTAATTCAATTTCCATTCCTTCCACACAAAATTTCATGAAACGTTCTTGAAAATTAAAAGTTATTGTACCCAAGGATTGTAGCCATTGGACTCCTAGTACAACATCAACACCACCCATTGGAATGGAAAACAATGTGATATTCAATACATATTCTCCCATGGATAGGTTGATACTATGGCAATTTCCAGAGAAATTTATGGTTCCTCCACTTGTAACCATCACTTAACACTCTAGTGCTGGATATAGGAAGCAATTCAATTCCTTGGCTATCTTACAATGAATAAAGTTATGGGTACTTCCTGAATTAGTCAACACTATTACCATTTTCTTCTTCATATGTCCTTCTATCTTGATAGTTTGAGGAGTGGTAATTCTATACAATGCATTACAAGATATGGTCGGATTCGTTCCTTCTTTATCTATGTCTTTTTCCTGGTGTATATCCTCTTCTTTTGAAATTTCTTGTTCCTTTTTTTCCTCCTCTTCACAATCTATGTAGAATAATTTATTCTCAGCACAGTTATGACCTTTAGTGTATTTGTTATCACAATTGTAACAAAGTTGTTTTGCTCTTTTTTCTTCTAATTGTTGTGGTGTCAACCTTGTACGTTGTGGAAGGCTAGTGGCAACAACACTTCCATATCTATAGTTGTTGGTGGTAGGCTTCCTGGTTTCCATAATTTTATTTCCATTTTCCTTGCTAACTTGAACGATTTCTCCAATCAATCAGGTTCCCAAAGGAAAACCTCATGTTGGATATTATCCTTTAAATTCCCTATGAACACATCAATCCTATGCTCCTCTCGAATATCTTTTACCCTTTTGTTCAATTTTTGGAAGTCCTCAATGTGGTCCATCATTGAACCCTTTTGTTTGAGATTTATCAATTGGATAAAAAATGTGTTTATTTTTCTATCCTCATTACATGCTATCATTTCTTCCATAAAAATTACCCATGTGACAACTTATTTATGAGAGAAAAGCCATCGATACCATACAAACTGATTTGGTTTCAAACCTCCTCATAAGGATTTTTAGAACATGGCAGGTGTTCAATCCAACATTACAGTCTATGAAATCATGATGAACATTTATTTGTTCTCATCATGAGTTTCCTTTACTACCCTTTCACCATTAGGAACCATTTCTTGTGGGAACTTATGCAAATTTATCTTAATTCTTCCATCTTTGCATGCATGCCATTCATCTTAGCTTCCATGCCATCCATCTTAGCTTCCACGCCATCCATCTTAACTTGCATGCCATTCATATTAGCTTCCACACCATTCATCTTGGCTTTAGTTACCTTTTGTGAGAGTGAAATTTATTCTACTTGGTCTTGTAATTTTGATATATATTGTTGCAATTCTTCCTCTTCATCACGAGTCATGTTAGAGCTTTCAGGTTTCTTACAAGGTGTTTCCATTTTCTTTCTTCGAGGCATCAATTAATGCTAATAATTCTTCACTATTCCCTTTGAATTCCTTCAAACTAATTTTTCAAACCAATCTTATGCGAAATTTAAAAAAACTACACACCTTTTTTTCACTTTTTAAGAGCTCGATATTGTATCTGTTGTATCTTTGTAACAATAGATCTTGAATATCTAAAATCACATCCTACAGTAATCCTTTGAGTTCTCTTTCTAACCCCTCAAATCTGATTAAGATTGGATTCTCCAAGGAAGAGTTATGCCAAATCTCACACGATGACCTGATTATAGACTAGTTTAGTAGAGAGAACTTCTACGAAATTCCATGTGGCACTATTTCAATCTTAGTGGCTGAAACTGATATACAAAAAACTATAGGCCTTCCTCTTTCTAAAACATCTTACGAAATTTCAATCTGATACATAGAACAAAAGTTATGAAGATTTTCCCCGGGTCACTTATTTGGAATGTAGTTCGGGAGTCTGCAAAAACTATAACTTCCTTAGATCCTATCACCAAAAATATAGTGAGACAAGATCTGAAATTTGGACCCGAAGTTCAGAATGAATTCAGCTCAAATGGGTTTTCTTTTAGCTTCTGAAACGTCGTAGAAAACAATTTAGAGCGAAAATTCCATGATGACTTGTTTGGAGCAGCAAAACCCTAGAATCCAAAGCTCTGATACAAAATATTATGAAACCAGCTCACAAAAGGAGAGAAAATATAGATCAATTCCTTAGAATTGAGCCTCTTCAAGGGGAAAACCTCTTTTACATTACACAAATGAACAATTCTTGGATGATACAAATGACTAAACTTCCCTTCTATATATAGGAGTCCAAGGGGTCACAATATAATCAAAGCTGACATAACAATAATAACATAAGGGCCCAACAATAACAATAGTCAGTTTCTATGGGGCACACTATTAACAATATGAGGACAATAGGGGCACAATAATAACAATAACATCTACAATGACAATAGTAATGGGGGAATCACTAGTATTATAGAGATCTAACATTAAAAATCTGTTTGTTAATTTACATATTTTGGAACTTGCTCACTTTGCCAACTTTTTTTCTGAATTTCTTTGAAACACACAAAATTAATGAGTTTGGTCTTGTTTTCCAAAAAACCAACTACCCCAAACTTCTTTTATTTAACATGTTTTATCATATTTAAAGCAATCTAAAACATTTTTAAAAACTACAAACAAAATAATTCGAATTTTTTATAATCTTATTTTATTATGAAATATTTTGTAAAATGAATTATATGCAAATATCATAAAAAACTCTATAATGAAAAGTTAAATTTTTTATTTGATTAATTAAAATTAAATAAGTGAAATGATATTTAATTACATCAAAACAAAATTCTCATATATATAATATATATATATATATATATATATATATATATATATATCTTCAATTTAATTTTTTTAATGTATTACTTATTTTTTATATTAGATTCTTATATTTTTGTGATCCATAATATACTAAATATGTGCTTCTCATTAATCATATCTTAATGTGGTCATCTTTAACTGGTTCTAAACGTAGACCAAATAACACTGATGTGATTAATCTAAAGACAGGAAGACATGTTTACTACATTTAAATTATTTCTTCATATTATTATTTTGAAAAAAAAATATATGATTTATTGAGTATAATAATTTAGTGAAATAAATAATTTTAAATATTTATTATATAATTATTATTTAATAAATACAAAATTACTTGTACTTGATAAAAAATAACTTTTTTTTTTTTTATTTAATTTTTATATTATAAATTAAATTTTTATTTAAAATTTTAAAATTTATATATTATTTTGCTTGATAAAAGTGATAACCAGAATTATTATTTTACGGAAATATAGAGGGAGATTTTAAAATGGAGTTGAGATATTATTAAGAGATGATCAACTCCATTATGAAAAATAAAAAATATGTTTGAAGAAAATAAATAACAATTTTTTATGAGTTTTGCAATAAAATTCTGTGTTGGTTGATTTTTAAAATATTATGGGACGAAAGAGTTTATCACTTTTGTGATATTAAAAATGTTACAAAAGAAAAGCACTCTTTTAAATAGTTTATTTTATTCTTACATTCAATCAAATTTTCAAAATATTTATGACATTAACATTTTTTTAGACTTGTAGGTAAGCACCCAGAAAGGATTTGAACCAGTGAACTATCCAAAAACTGCCTTAATAATATACCCATTCACCATCAATCCAAAACACCATGCACTTTAAACAAAATGACATTCATCTCAAAATGATTTTCTTTATACTTGGAAAAAAATGTTAATATTAAAAAATCAAAGTCTCCCTTCTTAAAATTTAACGAACCATATATATTTAAAAATAAATAAAATGTTAAAAATTCTCTTAAAATTTAGCATAAAAATATAATATTAAAAAGTTCGAAGTCTCTCCTCTTAAAATTTAGCGCACCATATATATTTTTGGAAACTTTAATCTATGAATATTGTATTAAGGAGCTGATTTTCCATTTTCTTATATTTATATTAAAAAACTATTTTTGTTTCTTTCCTTTTCTTATTTATATTAAAACAGTACTTTTGGTTCTTATTATTTAATAGATCAAAGGCAAAAGGTTACCATCTTACAAATTATATATATACACACGCCTTCTCTGGCATGAAATCTTAGTGAATTATAAATTTATTATATTTTCATTAAAAAAAAATGAATAAATTTTTAGATAGAATTCTAAAATCTTCTATCCAGCAATAATATTTATAACTTTATAATTTAGCACACCAAAACGAACAACTCCAAATCCATAATTTACAGGAGTACAAACGGAAACTGAGTACTGCGAGGCACTTGCCTGACTTTTAGTTTACGGTAGTACAGACAAACGGAAACTCAGTATTGCGAGGCCCTTGCCTGACTTTTAATTTTTTTCAACTGAAGAACTCGCTCTTAGAGCAGATCTCAGACATAGACAAACGGAAACTGAGTACTGCCCGGCCTTTGCCTGACTAATTATTTTCAGCCGAGGAAATTGCCAGAAAAGCAAATCTCGGACTTTTTATTTTTTTCAAGAAAAGTAAATCTCAGAGGCATATAATCCTCATGAGAGTAAACCTCTAGACTTATAGAATCGAAACCTAGACTTATAGACACCGAACCTCCAAGTTCTTAAACCACAGCCTTGAAACTGGAGACCGTACCTCACTTATTCAATCCATGGACATGAAAGTTAACTAGTAACGGAGGGTGGTGTTGAATTTGACTACAGCATTCGGACCAGAAAGGACTTCCGTGGTAAGAATTGCATAACCACGAGCAAATCTGAACTTGCCGGTTCCTCCAACCACGGCCAACTCGCGATGCGGGGCAAAGAACTTGTCCGTTCCGTGGAACTCCAGGGTGCTGCCTTTGTATTCCATATCCTCGAAGATTACGGTGAAAAGCATAAGAAAATCAAGGCCAGTAACAAGGTTTGTGTTCACATACATTCCTTGAATTCGACCCACAATATTGTCGGGATCGGCGGTTCCGGTGGCTTGTGCTCCTTTTGTGGCAGCGTCCCAGTTAACTACTATGGTTCCATATTTGCCCGGGTCTGAAGAGGTACCGTTCAATCCCGCAACGGTAAAGGCCGACACATTGTTTCCGCTTACATTATCGTGCATGTAAAACACCAAATTCGTCTCTCTTTCACCCGCAGCAGCGTGCAGGAGGAAGATGACGATGGTGGCCGTGGCCATAGCGGGAAACAAAACCCTAGAACCCATGAAACAGGAATGGAAGCTGTTACAAGTACTGATCAATTGACACGGCGTGGATTTGCGTCATAAAATTTTGCAGGGGTTCTGATAAAATAGTGGCCACTGAGTAGAAACGACAAAGAAGAGATTGTTTGGCGATTATCTAGAAGGTTTAGTGGACATCCTTGTCCAATATGTACTCACGCAAGATATCGTCTAGTCAATTGCGGCTTAAGGTACAATATCGAGATTTAGTTCACACTAGGCCGTACTCTCAGAGGGTAGTACAAATGAAGATTTATTCACTAACCGCTGGAGCACACTTCTGGAATCAAGGAATTAGGTTATAACAAAGAGTTATAATTGTTTCCTATTTAAGTTTGTTAGAGTTATAAAAATTTGTATTCTTTTATGCTTTGTGAATGGTAAATTCAAATAGTTACTTTTATTGTCTGAATTAATATTGTCTAATTTTTGTAGCTTTTATAATAGGTTGGCTAGTTTTTATGAATAGAGACACTACATTGGTGTATAAAGTTATCTACTTTACTCTTTCTTATTTTGAATCTATAATATTTTAGGAGGAAACACATGCTCTTAACCATTAAGCTCATTCAAACTATATAAATTTCTATATAATATAAATCCCTAAAATTTTCTAATTATGTTTTTATAAACAAATTTTAAATATAGTAATTACAAATATACAATTAAAAATTTAAAATTATATAATTTATAAATTTATAATTTGATGACAACCTATTTTAAATTAAACTCAACTAAAAAAATTAATTAGTAAGATTTTACCAAGATATCAAATTATTTCTATTCTTGAAAATAAAAAGATACTTTTAAATGACAAAAAAATTACTAACTTAAAAGACTTTAATTTCCTGAAAATATTAAAAAAAGATTTTTAAATGGAAAAAATTTATTTACTAACTTAAAAGGATTTTTAAACTAGATTGAATACAATATTTCAAAATTATCTAGAAGTTTTTGACATCCTTATTAAAGATGTTTAATATTATTTTCCTTTGTTTTCATGTGTATTCATGCATAATATGTTACAATCACTTGTGATTTAAGGTATAATATCTAGATTTAGTGCATATTAGGATATAGTCCTTTTGACACATGTGTTTTGAGTTACATCCTTATTAAAGATGCTTAATATGCTTTTTCTTTTGTTTTCATATGTACTCATGCATAATATATTACAATCACTTGTGGTTTAAAGTATAATATCTAGATTTAGTTCATATTAGGACATAGTTTTTTTTAAACATGTGCCTTGAGTAACTGTAAATCTTCTTTCCAAGAGTATAAATGAAAGAAAGTTTAGTTTTGTGTTAGAGGAAGGATTTTTTTTATTAATGAAGGTGTTATTAAAATTCAAGTTTCATAGGCAACTTGATTGAATTTGGTGTTCTAACTTAGAAAAAATTTGGCACATTGACAAATTATTTGTCAACGCCCGATTTAATGATTGAAAAGAAAAATACTACCAAATTTTTTTATCAGTGAGTGGTTTAATTTATGAATAAGCGAATTCTGAAAAATTAATTGGTAACATAGTCTATTATAATCTGACATGTGGCACAGACGAATCAAATGGCAACACTATTTTACTCTGTTTTTTCTTCTTTTAGCCATCAACATTAGGCACAATTTTTGAGAATATGATAATGAATTTTCTGAATCTGAAAGAGGCCTTTGTCATGCATGAGATCATTTACAAAAACCTATTTTAGTTTTTTACACAAATATCACGGTTTTGGAGATTTGAAGGGATCATTGGACCCTATTTTTCTAGAATTTATGTGATTTATTTTCTTCAAAATGCCTAGTCATCAGTTGACTAGCCACATCATCAGTTCAACTTGAGGATTAGATCCTATATCTTTAGGCAATAAAGAATGAGGTGGAAATATAGACGGTGGAAAATCTCGAACAAAAAAATAAAGTCATATTTTGAGGAGGCGGTTGAAAAGTCAAAGGGTTGGAAACAGTAAAAAATGACATTTCTTGTTTGAAGGGTTGCTTTTAAGTATTGAATTGGCATTCAATGATCAATCTAATTGGCATCCAAAATTATCTTCATATTTCTAGTGAATTTTGTCATTTTCTTTAAGTAACATTAGATATTCAAAGGAGACATATCAGTTAAATAAGTCGAGCATTTATAGGGATTAAATCAAGCAATTTTATCTTTAATCAACAATCATGTTTGATAGAAATTATCTCCAAACTTCAAGCATATTTTTATACCATTTGAAAATTCAGCTATTATAGTTGACAAGCCTCATTTCCTAGAATAAAATAGTTGTTGTTGTAGTCTCATAGTAAAAGCAATGACTCAACAACAACATCCCCAGATTCATTGTGTGGCAATGGAGTTGTTTTTTTGTTATTAGCATAGTTAAATGTTCTAGAAATTTCAGAAAATCCAAGAGCGATTTTTAGTATTAGAGCAATAGAAACATCTTCATCAACGACCATATCGATCATGTTTCACCAATTTAACAATTTAATGGGTCGTATGCAAAGTCGTAGGCTTATTTCTAGATTTCATGTAGAAAATTGCTTATGTTTCTAGTTTATTATTAGGATTTTGTTTCCTAAATTGTTTGTAGTATTTAGCCTAGATTTTCTTATAAACAAGTCATGAAACTATGTAGTGGAGGTTCCAACTTGAGGACTCCTTGGTGGGGGGGTCGGGGGGGAGGATTTTTTTGTATCATATTTGCTACGACTTATTAAATCTTCATACGACATAGTAGGAAGTTGAATCACATCAGAAATTCATGTGATGTGTTTTTCTAGTCTATCCCTTTTCTCATGTGATTGTTTATTCCTTAGTTTATTCATATGAATGTCTTGTCTTTAGTATTAGATTAGAGATTAATCGTATCTAATTTACTGTTAGATGCTCGGTTTCATAGTATTCAAATTCTTGTCACTTATGCCTTCTAAAATGTTATAGTATCCATGTTTATATCCTATTGTAGTGGACTATCATCTTATTTGAATTTCAACTAGAATGAAAATTTGAAATTCTAAGAAATGTGTATCTATCTTGCCTCGAAGCTCTAGCTACTTCCGAGTCAATGTCTTGTTTTTTTTTTCCTTAAAAATTTTCATTAGATTTTCAAGAGAGCATTATTTATAAAGATCATCTCAATAGAACCCTCTGCCTCATTCCAACCAGACTTGTTGATATTGGGGCCTGGAGGAAGCCATAGAAACCATCTGACATCAGTTATTTTTTAGAGGCATTGTAGCCTTAAATACTAGGAGAAAACAAAAATAGAACCGAAGTTGATAGCAACATATCAAGGAGGGGAATTAGCAAGAATTACATGGGGAACTTGAAAGTAGCTAACACGCTTATGCATATGAAAATTATGTGTTCAACTTGCACTTCCAAGTTGCACAGGTGGTTGTTGGTGCGACGGTGGTTGCGACAAAGGCTTTTCAATTGCTCCAGAATTTCATTTTGATTATATTGGATTTTGTTTGTATATGCCACAAGCTCATTGAAATCCTCATAAAAGTGGTTCTAGAGAATTTCCTTGTTGATATAGATATTATGGATATGCTCAGCAGTGTACTCCATAGTGGCAAGAGCCACAATGTGGCCTGAAGAGCGAGCTAGTGATATAGAGGAAACTTCTTCACCCTCATGACTAGACAAATTATCCAAGGATGAGTTGTGGCCTGGTTTAAGCCACTTTACATGAAAAGGGTGCCCCCACCCTCGACAAGGCTGACCCCATTGGTGAGGCATGTTGTACAGGACGCGACGAGGTCACTGACTAAAGGGGAGAGCTAGAGGAAAGACCTCAATGCACCTGTAAGAACAATAAAAATAATTGAAACCACAAACCCTTTGCTCTAGAATAGAACAAACTAGCAGCCAGAAGACACAATTGATGACACATTAAGAGCCTATGACGACCCAGTCCCAGGGCGTAGGCATGGAATAAACCTTCCACCACCTACGTGACAACCTTCAATCACACCCTCCAATAGAAAATAATGACCACCATGTGGACTACTGCCATATGCCTCGTTAGTCTTATCCAATCCTAAGTAATCCTTGTCTCTACAAGTCCGATGAACTCTGTAGGATAAATGCATTCATCTTTGCTTGTTGCTCCTCTGCCTAAACTATTCTGTCATTGTCTTCTTTGCAACTTGTTATTTATCCCTTCAAAATTCTCAATGTATATGTTATGTTGGGAGAGTGTCCATCACCATGTTTCTCATTTGATCTATAGGCAGAATCTCGGGAACTTTAGTCTACCATCTTGCTAGTCATCTTTGATCTTCTTCCTACAAGTATACAATGTCAGTTAAACAAAAATATAAACATAATCAACATACCTCAGTATAGTTCAGGGGAGGATATCTTGTTCGCAAGATAAACATGATTAATGCAATACATCATGTATAAACATAATCATATGAGTATATAGACATCATTTAAACCATTGTCTAGTTACCATGCATGACTATACCATAACCATGACAATGCATGCATAACAACATATAGACGCTAACATGCATAAAAAATGCATCATCGACATGGACTCATGACGACCAAATCCAAAAAAATTCACCATCATTGTTAGTCATAACCCAACTTGGCATAGATTTTGGAAAATACTCTACATTTTGTGGGGAAAAGCGTGAAGTGGACCGCGTAGTTGAGCATGTAGTAGAGCACAAAGTGGACAATGTAGTGGAGAATTTTGAATATACCGCGCGGTGTCATTCAGGATTTGGGGTGGGTCGAAGCCCCTAATTTTGTAGAAACACACGATTTTTTAAGGTATCAATGGTTTTGGGACCATAGCTGCTTCGTTTAGGGAGTCCATGGTATTTACACCATGGTATTTGGATTATGTAACCCAAGAATGTAATAGTATATATAGGGTAAAATAATAAGAAGAGAATCTTCGATAATCGAAATGATCTAGATCAGTGTTATGGGATAACTATTGTATACTATAATTTGGTATAGAAGGTGAAGCTTTGCAACTAACTGCACAAAGCCATAAATCTGTAGTTGAGTGCAGAAATAGCCTGTAGTTTAGTGCGCATGCGAAGGACTACATATTGTTCAAAGATTTATTATATTAAGCAATAGTTCTTGTCGATGTAGCCCTACACTAGGGTGAACCACGGTAAATTAGTGTTTTGATGTGTATATTTGCTTATTATCTATTGTAGAGTAGCAATTATTACAGTTGCATTTTACTTTATCAAAACGATGGTTTATATGGCATGTTTAAGTGATTAATCTAATGCGGTGAAGTTTTTTATAAGTACTAAGAATAAGGTAACATAATAATGCCACATCTCACAGTCTCTTAATGCTG
Source organism: Pinus taeda (assembly GCA_000404065.3). Classification (NCBI taxonomy): domain Eukaryota; kingdom Viridiplantae; phylum Streptophyta; class Pinopsida; order Pinales; family Pinaceae; genus Pinus; species Pinus taeda. The sequence continues at coordinate 10,646 of APFE030639522.1, read as the reverse complement.
CGGAAACCTAGTTCTTTAGCCTCCCATAGTCACTTCGGGTGGGATCTCCACATCCTCAATACCTCCACATCCTCAACATCATTACTTTTATCACTAGAAATATGCACTACAAACAAAAAACAACATTTTCTACAACTATGCTTTGCCTACATAATTGTTACCATTCTAACTAATGTTTCCTTCTTCTTACGCTCTAAGATTCTTTGTTCTCCATTGCCATCTAATCATTTAGTAGCCTTGTCATAAAAATCCACCTTGATCCTATGAAGGTATATCTAATCCAGTCTTGAAAGCATATTATATGATCCCAACAAAAGTACATTCAGATGGCAGCTGATGTAAGCATATAATTTAACTCAATTGCATAAACTCTTACCCAATGATGAACTTTTCTCTTTGCGCCTATAGCCAACTGCACTAACTAATATTCTGTATGCATTTATTTATTGAAACCACACTTATCCGTCGAGTCAGGATTAATATGACTATAATTATATCTACGGTTAATCAAAATAGAAACAAATAAATCACAAAGCTTACTATCAATATCGATAATAGATTCTTGGTGATCCGCCTGCCTATTATCCAATGCTACATAGATATGAGGAATTCTCTACAAAACATCCCCAACAGTCCACACTTGGTATGCATTGAAGATCTGACGCCTACTACCCTGATTTAACCAACAATATCTCTTGAGATGCTCCTTATCACATGTCCAACACTGCAACCATCCCTTACCATCACCTTTATTCTCTTATTATCTAGGATGAGGTCCATTAAACTTCATGTAAGGTGAAACATTTTCTTTCTCACCTGCATCATGGGCTCTTATTCATTTTGGTTGCCATTTATCCTTACCTTTGTCTTTCCCTTTCCATTCTTGTTAAGATTCTATCTTACTCTTTGATTGTTTAAAACAATGCTTCAACTTACCAATGACTTCTTCAAGTGATGGGGGATCATCATATTCAACCAAATCTTTAAATGTTAATGGTAATCCACTAAAAAATATTTAATATTTAGCTTCTTCATCCTTAATATATGGTACATACCTCAATAACTCCAAGAACTCACTCATATACTCCTCATCTATCATCAACCATGTCTTTCGCTTATGGACCTCCTTAGATTTACTATCATATTACCTCTTTGACAAATATTTCTTCCTGAAAATTCTCTTGAAATCATGCCAACTCAATTCTTGTGTCCTAATGTATCTAACCCACTTCACATCTTCCCACTAGATGTATGATTTGCCTTTGAGGTTCAAGATAGTTATTATGGCCATTATGTTCTCTGTGTAATCATGCAACTCAACGTATTTCTTCGTCCCAAGTAACCATGCCTCTGCATCTTCGAGTTTCTTCAAATTACCATCAAAGGTAGGTGGCTTTTCTTTCTTAAACTCATCTAGAAAATATCCCCTTTCATTCCTCTTATAAGGATGAGAACGATGATGACCATGATACTTGTTAGAACCAAAACTAGAATAGAACCCGTATCCATCACCTATACTGTCTGGTGTGTCTAATAACCTTCCATCTATGATAGTGTCACCTTTATTTGAAATATGACCACCATGAGACCTACTACCATATGCCCTACTAGTCTTATCCTCTTACCCATGACTAATCCTAAACGATCCATGTCTCTGCAAGTCCAACAAACTCTGAAGGATAACTACATTAACATGTGCTTGTTTCTCATGTGCCTAAACTATTTTGTCATTGTCTTATTAGCAACTTATTATTTCTCCCTTCAAAATTCTTAACGTCTCTACTATGTTGGGAGAGTGCCCATCACCATGTTTCTCATATGATCTATAGGGAGAATATCGTGAACTGTAGTTTACCATCTTGCTAGTCATCCTCAATCTTCTTCCTGCCAGTATGGCATGTTAGCTAAACTAAAATATAAACATAATCTACATACCTCAGTGTAGTTCAGGGGAGGATATCTCGTTCGCAAGATAAATGAAGTTAAGACAATACATGTATAAACATAATCATATCAGTATATAGACATCATTTCAACCATTATCTAGTTACTATGCATGACTATACCATTACCATGAAAATGCATGTGTAACAACATATAGACACTGACATGCATAACAAAATCATAATCTACAGGGGCTCATGACGACCACATCCAATAAAAATCACCATCATTGTTGGGTGTAGCCCAACTTGGCCTATATTTGGCAAAGGCTTAGCATTTTGTGGGGCGGAGCACGTAGCACGAAGTGGACCATGTAGTGGAGTGTGCAGCAAACCATGAAGTTGACCACACAGTGGACCATTTTGAATATACTATGCGATGTTGTAAGGGCTTTAGTGCGGGTCGAAGCTGCTCCTCTTTGTAAAAGTACACGATTTTGTAAGGATGAATGGTTTTGGGACCATCATTGATTCTTTTAGGAAGTCCATGGTATTTTGATGATGTAACCCTATAAGGTAATAATATATATAGGGTAAAATAATAAGAAGAAATTCATTGATAATCAAATTCATCCAGATCAGTATTATGGGAAAATTATTGTGACTTGTAATTTGGTAGAGAAGGCAAGGCTCTACAACTAATTATACAGAGGCTTGAGCCTACAACTAAGTGCGCAGGCAACATGCAGCTTATTGCGTAGTCCAAGAACTATCTGTTGTTCAAATATTTATTATATTAAGAACTAATTCTTGTGGACGTAACCCTACACTGCTGTGAACCACGATAAATTAGTGTTTTTATGTTTATATTTTCTTATTATCTTTTGTAGAGTAGCAGTTATTATAGTTTTATTTTACTTGACCATAGTGATGGTTCATATGACATGTTTAAGTGATTAATCTAATGCGGGAAGTGATTTGTAAGTACTAAGAATAAGATAACATAATAATACCACATCTCCCAGTCTGTCAAGGCTATAGGAACCTACTTCTGCATCCTCCCATAGTCACTTTGGGTGAGACTGTGACCTTCTTGAAGGATGTTGCCGAAAGGGCCAATGGTCAAGGATTTTGTTTGTGTATAGTATAGATTAAAGTTGTATCAACCCAAACCAGGCCAAAAAATGGATATATTGGTGGGACCAGGATCTGTTTGAAGGATATGTGGATGTGGTACCCATCAAAGAAGGATATTCAAGTCTGGATAGACTTGAAAGAGCGAGAATTTACTGATAAAGAAAACATAAACCCTTATCTGGAATTTGAAGCTTGGTTATATAAGTATATTTTTACTGATCAATAAGAGATTTTCTTTGTTTTATTACTTGTTGATATGTATGAGTGGATATCAAGGTTGACCGAAAGGAAGAACTATTTTAAAGGTGAAGAACCTAATGTGTGGATTCTTGAAATGATATAGTGACTTAAGATCACTCAGAATATGATTTCAAGGGTTGTCAATTTCTGGATTGATATCATATTGGGGGGATTCATTACTCAATTCGTCATACACTCAAATGTGTCCTACAGTTAAGCGGAATGACAATTCTTCAAAGGACAAGGATGTAAGTATTTAAAATCTCTGAAACCTTGGATTAAGATACTTCTATGTCAAAAGGGAATTTTACATATGCAATTAGATTGCAATTTTACTTATGTTTGGGAGAAGAGAGAATAAATTTGAGCAAGAGATAGGATTAGTGTGAAGTGGAAAGAGATATAGAGTAGATATCAGAAAGAGATCTCATGGACAAGATGTGAAGACCTTTGTAGAGATTGATTATAGTCCTCTTTTAAGTGAATCTAAAACTGAAAGAGATGAAAGCACCTTGATAAAACTAGGTAACCTCGAAGTATTCACCATCCTAGCCTGAGAGTGCGTAGAAGCTAGAATCCAATAATATCTAGGGTCTTTTTGGATTTCCCCCTCCCCTTCCGCTCCCCCTAGCCCCCCATCCCTCTCCCCTTACTCCTCCTTCTCCCCCTCCCCCTCCAAGAAGTAGTATGGCTAGTGAAATTTATAAGCTACCTATTTTCAAAGGAACTAGATTAGAGGATCCAGAATAATTTCTATTTTTATGTGAAGTTCTATGGACATTGAAGTACATCAACGTTGAGAATATAAATAAAGTGAAACTCGTTAGACTTTTTTGAGATAGAGAATTGACATGGTATATGAAGTATTAAAATAATGAGAACCAAACATTTGAATATATTAAGACAACACTGACAAAATAGCTTAAGATTTCAAAGCCTGAGTCATAGTGCGTCACTAAGTTGAAAGAGATCAAACAGAAACCTACTAAGTTTGTTTGGGTGTTTGATCAGAGATTTAAGGTGTTATTGGCTGCTTGATTTGTAACATACCACCCATCCCTCCTGCATAAGGACTCCACCAAGCCCTCTCATGAAAGCATCAATGCACACCAAAAACTGTTTATCTAGATCTGCAATCTTAAGAATTGGAGCATTTGTCAACAGTTGCTTCAATTGTTCAAAAATTGTTGCGCATTCCTTTGTCCATTCAAATTTCTTACCTTTCCTTTTCAATGAAGTGATGTGATGAGAAATATATGAGAATTTCCTAATGAACCTAATGTAATATCCTGCTAACCCCATAAATAGCCTTACCTTATCCACATTCCAATGAGTTGCCCATTCCATGATAACCCTTATCTTTTCCAAACACACTACTATGCCTTCACTAGCGATAGCATGTCCCAAGTAATGTACCTATGTATGAAAGAAATTTCATTTTCTAACCTTGGCGTACAATTGATGCTCTCTTAGCAACCTCAGTACCGCTACTAAATTTTCAACATGCTCTTCCTCATTCTTAACATATATCATTATATCATTAGTGAACATAATAACAAACTTGTCTAGATAAGGATACAACACACTATTCATTAGGCACATAAAAGAAGTAGGAGAATTATTTATACCAATTGTAACTACAACAAACTCATAATGCCCTTACCTTGTACGAAAATAAATCTTCTAGATGCCCTCTTCTTTGATGCCTGCCTAACGATATCCTGATCTCATATTAATTTTAGATATCATTGCTACTCCCTTCAACTAATCAAACAAGTTGTTAATCCTTGAAAATGGATACCCTTTCTTGATGGTTACCTTATTCAACTTCATGTAATCAATGCATAACCTTATAGTACCATCCTTCTTCTTTGCAAGCAATACCAAAACACTAGGGAAAATTTTAAGGATGGAAAATTGTTTTGAAGTTTAAAAACATTGGTGAATCTCACTAGTCCCTAATATTAAAACTATAAAATGTTTATTGCAATATTTAAAAATTTATTCAAAATTATAATGATTTTATATATCGTCTCTATATAATGTTGGCAGTTTTTAAGATAAAACAAATTTTATTGTAAAATTTGGGTGAATCATTTTTAGAATAAATGGAAGTTGGAGAATATTTATTTTGGAAAAATCATGGAAAATTAGCCCACTTACAAATATTATCCCCTAAAATTTTCAATGCAGTGCACCTGAGGCTGATACAGTTAACCTAATGTATCACTTTTCAAGCATTTCCTTCAACTACAAATTCAACTCTACTAACTCTGGTGTGCTCATCTTGTATGATGAATTTGATGTTGGTGCTACTATTGGTACCAAGTCAATGGAAAATTCCACTTCTCTATGAGGTGGAAAATCTGAAATATCTACAAGAAACACATCCTGAAACTACTGTAAAATCAGTAGTTGGCTCAATACCTCCACATCCTTAACATCATTACTTTTTTCACTAAAAATATGCACCAAAAACAACCAACACCCTTTTCTGCGACTATGCTTTGCCTACATAACTGTTACCTTTCTAACTAATGTTTCCTTCTTCTTACCCTATAAGATTCTTTGTTCTCCATTGCCATCCAATCACTTAGTAGCCTTGTCGTAACAATCCACCTTGATCATATGAAAATATGTCTAATCCATTCCCAAAATCATACTATATGATCCCAATAAAAGTACATTCCGATGGTGGCTGATATAGGCGTACCATTTAACTCAATTGCATAAACTCTTAGCTAATGATGAACTTTTTTCTTTGTACCTATAGTCAACTTCACTAATGAATATTTTGCATGCATTTCTTTATTCAAACCACACTTTTCCACCAGGTCAAGATTAACATAACTATAAATAGATCTAGGGTTAATCAAAATAGAAACAAATTAATCACAAAGTGTACTTTCCATATCGATAATAGATTCTTGGTGATCCACCTACCTATTATCTAATGCTGCATAGATATGAGGAATTATCTACACAACATCGCTAACAGTCCAAGCTTCCTATGCATTGATGATTTGAGGCCTAATACCTTGATTTAGCCAAAAATATCTCTTGAGATGCTCCTTACCACATGTCCAATGTTGCAACCGTCCCTTACCATCAACTATATTCCATTGTTCTCTAGGATGAGGTCCATTAAACTTCTTGTAAGGTGTAACATTCTCTTTCTCACCTACATCCTAGGGTATTGTTCTTTTCAGCTACCATTTATCATTACCATTTTCTTTCCCTTTCCATACCTGTTAAGATTTTGTCTTACTCTTTGGTTGTTCGTAACAATGCTTCAACTTACAAATGACTTCTTCAAGTGACGAAGGCTCATCATATTCAATCAAATCTCTAAATGTCAATGGTAATCCACTGAAGAATCTCTAAACTTTAGCTTTATTATCCTTAGGATATGATATATACCCCAAGAACTATAGGAACTTAGTTGTAGACTCCTCATCTATCATCAACCCCATATTTAGCTCATAGACCTTATATTTACTATCACAATACCTCTTTGACAAATATTTCTTCCTGAAAATTCTCTTAAAATTAGGCCAACTCAAATATTGTGTCCTTATGACTCTAATGCACTTCATGTATTCCCAACAGATGTATGCCTTCCCTTTGAGGCTAAAGATATCTATTATGGCAATCATCTTCTCTGTGTAATCATGTAACTCAAGGAATTTCCTCATCCCAAGTAATTATGCCTCTACATCTTCCAGTTTCTTCAAATCCACATCAAAGGTAGGTGGCCTTTATTTCTTGAACTCATCTAGAAAATATCCCCTTTCATTCCTCCTGTAAGGATGATAATAATGATGACCATGATACTTGTTAGAACCAAAACTAGAATAGAACCTCTGTCCATCACCTATACTATCTTGTGTGTATATGAACCTTCCATCTATTATCATGTCATCCCTATATGACATATGACCACCATGAGACCTACTAGCATATGTCCTCTTAGCCTTATCCTCCTACCCATGGTCGATCCAAAGCGATCCCTATTTATACAAGTCTAACAAACTGTTAAGGATAACTACATTAACATGTTCTTGTTTCTCTTGTGCCTGAATTATTTTGTCATTGTCTTGTTTGCAACTTCTTATATCTTTGTTCAAAATTCTAAAAGTATCTTCTATTCTGAGAGAGTGCCCATCACCATGTTTTTCATCAGATCTATAGGGAGAATCTCATGAAATGTAGTCTACCATCTTGCTAGTCATCATCAACCTTCTTCGTGCTCGTATACCATGTTAGTTAAAAAAAAAATTTAAACATAATCAACATACCTAAATATAGTTCAGGGGAGGATATCTCGTATGCAAGATCAACCAGATTAGCACAATACATGTATAAACATAATCATATTAGTATATAAACATCATTTCAACCATTATCTAGTTACCATGCATGACTATACCATAACAATGACAATGCATGCATAACAACACATAGACACTAACATTCATAACAAATGCATAATCTATATGGAATCATGATGACCACATCCAACAAAATTCACCATCATTGTTGGACATAGCCCAACTTGGCCTAGATTTTGGAAAAACTCCACAATTTTTGGAGTGGAGCACATCGTGCAGTGCACCGTTCGAAGTGGAGTGTGCAGTGGAGAGTCTAGGGTAGCATGAAGTGGACTACACAATGGACCATTTTGAATACACCACAAGATGTTGTAATGGATTCGAGGCGGGTCAAAACCCCTCCTTTTTCTAAAATCACATAATTTTGTAAGGGATCAATGGTTTTGGGACAATAGTTGCTCCTTTTAGGGACTCCATGGTATTTAGATCATGGTATTTTGATGATGTAACCCTACAATGTAATAGTATATATGGGGTAGAATAATAAGAAGAGAATCATCGATATGCGAAATGATCTAGATCAGTGCTATGGGAAAATTATTGTAACCTATAATTTGGTAGAGAAGGAGAGGCTCTACAACCAACTGCACAGAGGCTTGAGTCTGCAACTAAGTGCACACATAGCCTTCACCTTAGTGTGTAGGCAAAGAACTATCTGTTGTTCCAAGATTTATTATATTAAGCAACAATTCTTGTGGACGTATCCCTACCTTGGGTTGAACCACAATAAACTAGTGTTTTGATGTGTATATTTTCTTATTATCTATTGTAGAGTAGCAGTATTCACTGTTGCATTTTAATTCGGCACAATGATGGTTTACATGGCATGTTTAAGGGATTAATATAATAAGGCGAAGTGTTTTATAAGTACTAAGAATAAGCTAACATAATAATACCACATATCTCAGTCCCTCAAGGCTGCGAAAACTTGTTTCTATATACTCCCATATTCACTTTGGGTGAGACTATGATATGCTTACAGATCATTGCAGGAAGGGCCAATGATCAAGGGTTTTGTTGCTGTGTAGTGTAGATTGAACTTGGTTCAGCACAAACCAAACCAACAAATGGTTCCCTTGTCGAGACTAGCATTTTTTTGAAGGATATGTGGATGTGGTACACAATGAAGAACGAGATTCAAGACCGGATAAACCTGAAAGAGGGAGAATTTATAGATCAAGAAAACGTAAACCCCCGTCTGACATCCTAAGATTGGTTACATAAGTATATTTTTACAGATCAATATGAGATTTTCTTCACTTCATTTCCTATTGAGCTATACATGTGGATATCAAGGTTAACTGAAAGGAAGAACTGTTTTAAAGGTGAAGAACCTACAGTGTGGACTCTTGAAATGATATGGTAACTCAAGAGAACTGAAAATAAGATTTCGGGCATTGTCTATTTCTATATTGATAACATCTTGGGAGAATTCGTTACTGAGTTTGTCGTAGAATCAACTGTGTCCTAAAATGAAGAAGAATGACTAGTCTTGAAAGGACCGTGAGGTTAGTATTTAAAATATCTCAAACTTTGGATTCAGATGCTTTTGTGTGAAAAGGGTGTTTTACAAATGTGGTCAGATTGCTATTTTACTTATGTTTGGAAGAAGTGAAAATAAATATGAGCAAGAGATTGGAGTAACGTGAAGTGGAAAGAGATATAGAGTAGATACAATAAAGAGATATCATGGAAAATACTTGAATACATTTGTAGAGATGTATTATAGTCCACTTTTAAGTGAATCTGAAAGTGAAAGAGAAGAAATCCACCCTGATAACCCGCAGGTAACTTCACAATATTCACCCTCTAAGCCTAAGAGTTTGCAGAAGCCAAAATCTAGTAATAGCTAAGGTGTTTCTAGATTTTCCCATTGCCCTACCCCTCCTACCCCCAATACCACTCCCCTTCACCCTCCAAGAAGTAGTATGGCTGATGACATTAAGCTACCTATTCTCAAAGGAACTGCATTCGAGGATTAGGAACAATTTTGGTTTTTATGTGAATTTATATGGAGGGTGAAGTAGATCAGCGGTTACACTAAAATTTGTCACCATTACTATCTGCAGTTAATATGGCTCCATCAATAGTAATATTATCCTCCTTGTCAAGCCTGATACCTCTTCTCTCCATGTCAAACTTCAAGAAAGAGAGAAAGTCATTAAAAATCATGTTTATCTCTGGGTACGCAGGTTCTCTCTACCTTGCCTGCGTGTACGCATCCCAAGCTCATTGTACCTGCGTACTTGTACGCTCTGTAAGTCAAGGGATGGGTGCGTACTGCTGTAAAGGTCAAAAGGCGCGAGTTTCATCTTAAAAAAGTTACTTGTGGTCATTTCTAGAGCATTCTAGAAGATTGTTTGACGTGTATTGAGCGCCTCCAGATGGTTCATGCATCCCTATGATAGAAGAACTTATCCCATCAAGAGAGGAGCTACCCCATCCAAAAGAGGGAGTATCCCATTGATGTTGGAACTGAATAACTTCCTCTAGAACACTATAAATACAGGCATTGGGCCAAGGGAGGGAAGGTTAAAAGCTGAACATTCCAAAGGGTAGATGTTGCTGGAATTAGGACTTCCTTTAGAAGCTTGTGAGGAGAGATTACAATCCTTTCTTGTTTCATTTGGAAGTGGGTGAGCTTGTCAAAGTAGAGGAAAACTCTTGCTGGACCCTGGGAGGAACTTGCACAACACCAAGGCTCAGGTTGTAATGGTTTCTTTTTTGTTTCCTTAATACAAATAAGTCCATTCTTCTCAATGATTTGTTGTTAATGAATTGTTTCATATACTCCTTGGTCTATATGTTGAATATGTTTTGTTTTATGGATATTCAGGTGTTATGTAATCGTTTGATTGTTAGTGTATGCAGGTTTCGAAGTGAAGGAGGAGCTCATGTGGATCGACGAGGCTGGACTGCTACAACAAGCGTTGGACTTGACGTAGGATCGAAAAACACTTGGTTTCTCATAGAATAATGTATGTTTAGAGAAGGA
>APFE030639521.1:0-14568 GCA_000404065.3 Pinus taeda | reverse complement strand
TATATTTATATTAGTAAAATATATGCTTTTGGCACAACAATTTATAATTAAAATTTTGTGAGTTGATTTTTAAAGTGTATCACAAAAATGGGTAAGTTTTTCCACTCTTATGTACTAGTTTTCATTTACATACAACCACCGAAATTCTATAAGTATAAAGTTTATAGAAGACTCCTAGAATTTTACAACATTTTGAGATCATTCCAAAATAATAATAATAAAAAATTAGAGGCAAGCTAGTCATCAAGAACAATAATATTTTCTTTTGGTACCAGTTTCAAATATGGAATAGTTAGAGCCACAAAGTATGTTGAGTTGGCTTCAGAAGTTGAGAGTTGGTCACAAGGTCCTCTTTCTCTTTGAGCAAGATAAATTGAAGCTAGTTGAGAGAATATTTCAAGAATATCCTCTCCTAAAATTTGTATCTAACATTTCTGAGCTAATAAAATACCCAACATATCATCCTTTTTAGTTGTTAGACTATCAAATTTTATGTGGAGTGTATCATATTCTATAGCATCAACGAGCTCCATAGTTTCTAAATGATTACCCACATGATTGTCCAACTTTTTCTTGGCTGCTATAATGGGTTACTTTTCAACAAGAGATCAATGTGAAGGATTAACAAAGAGAGCAACTAGTGATACATAACCTTGAGAAGTAGGGGGGATAGGATTCAGACGAGGAAGAAGAACAAGGGAAATTGAAACTTCATTCAAATTGTTAGAGTAGGACACATTTATACCAGGTTTGTGATGAATACAACAATATTTGGAGAGGTGGAGGCTCTAAATGGTGGGGTGGATGTGTGGTCATGATAAACCATGACTATTTCCATCCCATATTAACCATCAATTGGCTAATGGACTTTCGATGGATGAAAATTGGGAGGTGGGTTTATAGAGGAGTGGATGATATCACCTTAACATGATATTCCCTTGATATGACTAGCTAGTTGTAAATCACATATAGTATAGGTTCATTATATCACGATGAGGGATGGTAGGACAAGGTTCAAGGGAGATCTAAAGAGAGACATGCCCACAATCTATGGTATGTTGAGGCCTACAACAAGACAAGGCAGATTTGGGGGGGAGGGGGGGCGGTTATATAATTTTGATATGTCGAAGGTAATATTTAATGATTAGGGGATTGGAACCTAGCTCATGGTACCATTTACCATTAAAGTTTCAGGAGGAAGGTTAGTATCATGCCTGGCTAGTGAATCAACCAAAGAATTAAGATCTCTAAGGATGTGTTTCCCCTTAATTTCTTGCATGTTCAATAAAAGGGTTTTAATCCTCTAAAGAATATGTTAGAAATTGTAGGAAGAAAGGATATATTTGACATGTGTCTTAGTCAAATTTAATAATTCAATTTTCCACATCAGCAGGATTACTTGGATTGCAATTAGCTAGAGTAACATGGCCTTGTCTACTAGTTAACTCAGCAAATTCGAGTTAGAGGCTAGAAGTAGAGTTGTACATGTAGTGATTGCTAAAATTTAGCAATATAGTTTAGTTATTTTGATTTGAACTCAATTAACTGAGCTCAAGTACTTAGTTGAGTTAGTTGAAGGTCAGTTGAGTAGTAGAAATGTTGTTAACTCATTGATCTCTCAGTTAAACTAGTCAATCAACTAAAAATAGCCCAGACATGCATGGGATTTGAATTTCCTAGCTAGAGTGGAGGAAAAGGCTTAGTGTACATGCTTGGGAGTTAAGCAGGTGAATCATTCCTTGGGAATTTCACAAACAAATAGGAGGAAATTCCTATATTTTAGGAGCTAATTTACTCAAGGATTGAGCAAGGAAATAGGAGCAAGTTCGGGCCTTGAATTGGCTAAGTTTTGACCAGAGTAGGACAGTCAGCAGGAGAACAAGTTTAGAGTGCAGGGTGTACTTCAGGATCGAAGTAAAACATTGTAATAGTTTATCATTCTCATCTGATTAATGAAAAGCAGTAGAGGGGGTTTTCCTAGTTGGATTCCCTTGTTAATCATTGTGTTCTTGTGGTTTTGATGGTTGCATGTCATTGCATGTGTTTCTAAATTGTGATTTCCATTCTACAAAATAGTAGAGGAAATTTGTAATATCTTGATTTTATTTCAATTTCATCAATAGTAGCAAATTTCTATTAATTTTTACATGGTATGGAAGTAGAAATGACACTAGAAACCAGTCAATAGATCTTCTCCTTCAGAGATTTCAATTTGTATATTCAATGAAGTAGTTTTCTTTCGTGCAAGTAAATGTCTTTCAATGGATTGAGATTGGAGTATGCCCTGGAGGGAACCTCGAATTTCATAGCTTCGAAGGATGGAGTGTTGGAGTACACCAAAATTGACATTCCAAAACCAATAGTATCAGATGCACAATAGTTAGCCCAGTGGAAGAAGGATAACGCAAAATCTAGGAGGATCATCTTAGAGGGTATGAGAGACCACATAATATAAAATTTAAATGGAAAGGAGACTCCATTTGCTATGTGGAAGACCCTCACTGATTTATTTTAAAATGGTAGTGATGTCAGGAAATTGGCATTGAGGAACAAGCTTAGAAACCTCCACATGTAGAAAAATGAATCCATTCCACATTACCTCTCCAAATTCACTCAGTTTCAAGATGAGCTTGGAGGAGTTGGAGAAAATATACCCTCTTCAGAGCTAGTGAGCCTAGCCCTCCCAAGCCTTTCAAAATCTTGGCACAACCACTAGGGCTTTGTAAATGGAAGGGACAAATTACCAAATTGGGAGAGACTTTGGTCTGATTTAATGCAAGAAGAAATTCAAAGGAACACTAGATATGGAGTAACATCAAAATATGAGGAGGTAGAGAAATTCTCCTTGGTTGGGAAGGGCAATAAAGTGAAGGGAAAGAAGTCCCAAAGCAAGCTAGAGTCTAGCCAGAACAATGGAAAGAAGAAGGACCTAAGCAAGATAAAACGTTTTCACTGCCATGAATATGGGCACTATGCAACAAAGTGTTTGCACAAGAAGTCTAACAAGAAGCCTTTAACAGGAGAAGGATGTGAAGCACTTGCCTCACAATTCGAATTAATCTTCATCCTAATTGCATGCATGGCAAGCACTATAATCGGGAGTGTGTGGTATCTAGATTCATGTTCCTTGTTCCATATGACAGGATGCAAAGAATTCTTCAGTAGCCTAGAGGAGAATGATCTCCAAATGCACATAGAACTTGGGGATGATGGATGGTACAGTACCAAAGGAATCGGAACTATAACCTTTAAGAGGGATTCGGGCTCCCATCTTCATTTGAAATATGCTATATATGTACCTAGGTTGAAGAAAAACTTGATCTCTGTAGCTGTATTGGAGGATAGAGGCTATGATTTTGTTTTTAGTAAAGGGAAAGACTTTCTAAGACATGTAGCTATTGGGCAAGTGGAACAGATTGGATTTAGAGTGAAAAATATCTACAAACTTGAGGTGGAAGCTTGAGCTTGATTGAGTACCAAGGTAGAAAAGGTGTAGAGTTGAGATGTTGGAGAACTCTGGTATAGGTGCATGGGATACTTACACCATGGGGCCTTAAAAATCATGCAACAGATTACCATTAGTCTCCTTAAATGTACCCTTAACTAGCATGATGTCCACAAGGGATGCACATTGGGGAAATATGTAAAATCCACCTCCCAGGGCTGAGATAGCAAAGTTGGAACAATCTTGGAGTGAGTGCACTTTAATGTATGTAGACCATTTTCTACGGCCTTTACAATGAAACACAAGTATTATGTGATTTTTTCTAATGACCTCTCTAGAAAATGTTGGATATTCTTCATGCGGAAGAAGGATGAATTTTTCTCAAAATTTGATGAATTTAAAGCATTGGTTGAAAAGGAGACTGTTTAGAAATTGAAATTCCTAGGAAGTGATAATGGATGAGAATTTGTTTCTAGCACCTTCAAGGAATTTTGTGCCAAAGAGTGTACTATAAGAGAATTGATAGCACCCTATAACCCATAGTAAAATGGGGTGGTTGAAAGGAAGAACAAAAGCATAGTGGGAGCAAAAAGATCCTTGTTGCATGATCAAGGCTACCATTACATCTATGGGCAGAAGCATGCAACACCATAGTTTATTTGCAGAATAGGAGCCCTCATAGAATACTTGGCATGATCACACTCGAAGAAGCTCTCTCTAGGAGGAAGCCAAATTTATCTCATTTTCTAATCTTTGGAGCCACTGTGTATTGTCATGTATCCCAGGATAATAGGAAGAAACTTGAGCCTACAATTAAGATGGGAGTCTTTTTAGGATACACAGAGACACCACATAATTACCGAGTGTATTTTCCCTCACTCAGGGTGACAATAGTGGGGAGAGATGTCAAAATTGACGAGGATAAGGCTATGAGAAGCTCTCTAGACTAAGAGCTAAGTATCCCACCGAAGGAAGAGCTTATAGCTCCAAAAGAGGAGCCTCATGTAGAGCTTCAAGATGTTGTGGAGCAACCATAAGTGAAGGAGCAGGCAGGAGGCCGAGTGCAAGCACCCACTCAACCATAACCTTCCAAAGAGGGGAGGAAGAATACCAGAGAAGCTGACAGATTGCTACAAGATGCATGGGATCATGTGGGGACTCCTACATTTCACCACAGCTAGAGGAGGTCACCAAACATGTACGTTGGGTATATGGCTCTCTTGACTGAACTCATTAAGTCAAAGCCTTCTTCATTTGAAGAAGTTTCTCAATCAGTGTGGGTTTATGCCATGGTGGAGGAGTATGACTCCATCATGAAGAATAGTGTATGGGAGGTGGCATCTGGACCAAAAAAAAAAGGCATTTCTTGGTTCCAGATGGATCTACAAAGTGAAGCATGCAACTAATGGGAGCATCGAGAAGTACAAGGCCAGATTTGTGGCAAAAGGCTTCTCTCAGGTAGATGGAGTGGACTATGAGGAAACATTCACCCCAATGGAAAGATATTCCTTGATCATAACCATTTTAGCATTAGTTGCGCAGATGGGGTGGAAGATACATTAGATGGATGTGAATACCACCTTATTCAATGGAGTTGTTGAGGAAGAAATTTACTTAAAGTACCAGATGGATTTGAGATATCTGACAGGGAGACACATGTGTGGAGACCCAAGAGAGCCATGTATGGTTTCAAACAGGTGCCCTGATTATGGTACACTCATATCGACATATATCTCAGTGGATTGGGCTTCACCAAAAGTGAAGCAGATGTCAATCTTTGTCACATTGTGGTAGATGGAAAGTTGCTTATCTTAGTATTGTATGTTGATGACATGATAATTATAAGGGATAAGTAGTTGATCCATTCTTGTAAAGAGGAACTTGCAAGATAATTTGAGATGAAAAACATGGGATTGATGCATTACTTCCTTGGGCTAGAAGTATGGCAGGGTGATGGTGAATTTTTTGTGAGTTAGGTGAAGTATTCCTCTGAAATTCTTCAGATATTTCACATGGAGAACTACAAGCCTATGGACACACCTCTAGCTAAAAACTAGAGAAAGGAGAGTGGTTCTTCAAGAGAGGCAGTAGATGCCACCATCTACAGACATCTTTTGGGATCCTTGATGTACCTTGTGAACACAAGACCCAACATATGCTATGAAGTTAATCAGTTGATTCAAGCCATGGTGAAGCGTAGTATTGGAATGCAACAAAGCATGTGTTGAGGTACCTTAGAGGCAAAACCAAGTATGGGTTATGGTATAGGAGGATAGAGGGAGTGAATCTCGAAATCTTAAGTGATGCAGATTGGGCAGGGATTCCATCATACATGAAAAGTACTTCAGGTGCTATCTTCAGTGTTGGGTCTGCAACTAATTCCTGGTATAGCAAGAAACAAAGGTTTGTGGCACTCAACTTAGTAGAGGCTGAATACATGGACGCAAGTCAAGCAACATGTGAGGCCATATGGATGAGAAAAATACTTGTGGGTCTTTTTAGTCAGGATATGGATCCAACAATGATTTTTTTGTGATAATCATAGTTGTATTAAAATCTCTGATAATCTAGTATTTCATGACAAGTCCAAGAGCATTGATATCAGGTACCATCACTTGCAAGATTATGTGCAGAGGAGAATTATGATGCTACAGTACATTCCAACTGATGAACAGGATGCAAATATTTTGACAAAGGAATTTTCAAGAGGCAAATTCGAATTCCACAGGTGCATGAAAGGGGTTGTGCAAAATCCCCTTCTTGCTAAGAGGGAGTGTTAGAAATTGTAGCAAGAAAGGCTAAATTTGACTTGTGCCTTAGTCGAATTTAGTAATTCGATTTTCCACATCAACAGGATGACTTGGATTGCATTTAGCCAGAGTGACATAGCCTTGTCTACTATTCAACTTAGTAAATTCGAGTTCGCTAGAGTGACATGGCCTTGTCTACTATTTAACTTAGTAAATTCGAGTTAGAGGCTAGAAGTAGAGATGTTCATGTAGTGATTCCTAAAAATTAGCAATCTAGTTCAGTTATTTTTGGTTGAACTCAGTTAACTGAGCTCAAGTACTTAGTTGAGTCAATTGAAGGTCATTTGAGTAGTAGAACTATTGTTAACTCAATGATCTCTCAATTAAACTAGTCAATCAGTTAAAAATAGCCCAAACATACATGGAATTTGAATTGCCTAGTTGTAGTGGAGGAAAAGACACATTAATTATCAATTGTATACTAGTTGAGTGTACAACCTTGGTAGTTAAGCAGGTGAATCATTCCTTGGGAATTGCGCAAGAAAATAGAAGGAAATTCCTAACTTTTAGGAGCTAATTTCCTTAAGGATTGCACAAGGAAATAGTAGCAAGCAGGAGAACAGGTTTACAATGTAGGGTGCACTTTAGGATCGAAGCGAGACATCATAATAGTTTCTCATTCTCTTCTTATTAATGAAAAGTAGTGGAGGGGTTTTTCCCATTTAGGTTTCCCTATAAATCAATGTGTTCTTGTAGTTTTTATGGTTGCATGTCATTGCATGTGTTTCTAAATTGTGATTTCTATTCCGTAGAATAGTAGAGGAAATTTGTAATCCCTTGATTTCAGTTCAATTTCATCAATATTAGATAATTTCTATTAATTTCTACATAATATAAATCAACAAGAGTTAAGCCAAGGTTGATGTGTCTAATAGTGTTGTTAGAGTCTCTCACAATGATGAGTGATTCTACAGAGAGAGTTGACTAAGGATAATCCTTGGAGAAACACTTATAGTTCAACATGGTTATTAGTGGCTAGACCAAATCTCCAAGAGAATGTTGCTTCAGTTTGTCCTCCAAGGCCATAAAGGCCTCCCACGCACCTGCCACCGCATCTATCACAATAATATTTATCCCATATTAAATTTCAAAATATTTATCCTATGTTAGTTTTATCTTTACAACTCATTTATTTGTAATGATAGATAACACCAATGGAAATTCCATATACAACAATAAGACCAAAATCAAACATCACAATGTCATTAGATTTATAGCATTGCAAGTTATTTAACCTATAATGTCTTATATTATAGGTAAATATTAAACATTTATGAGAGAGTAAAACAAACTAGCAATTGCACCAAATGTTGCAAAGGAAATGTCGTAAGGAAATACCTTAGGAAAGAGTAGCGTTGACAATGAATGTGTCACCTACAAGATCGAGAGAAAAAATCATGGATGTGATTAATACTCAAAACCAATTCAAGAATTTGAAACATTGTGAAGACATACAAAATATTAAGAACTGTGTTTCTTTGTTGTATAAGTAAAACACAAAACAAAAGGGAAAAATACAAAAAATCAATAAATTGAAACCAAAATGCATATGAGCCAACAGTGTTGTAGTTTGTACCATGTCATCCTATAGTTGGAATCTGAGTGTTTTCCACTTACAGAAAAGGAGCAAAAAATCTAAAAAATCATAAGAGTTCAAGAGAATACATGTTACTTCAACAAACAAGTTACCACATAGTTTATTTGCAATATTCAAATTTTGTGAAATAAAAACATAATTGACTCAATACTCTAGGTTCCTTTTAAATATTTGTCAAACAGTTGATAACCATCCCTCCAATGTTATACATGTGCACAATTTTGGCCCTCTAAGGCGATAATCAACCATTCTCTTTCAATTTTTCCCTAGAATTCATCCAATTTGATTTCTTTTAAGCCTTTGCTACTCCTATAATTTGTTTTCTGGGTGATTTTAATCATACTCACCACTGTGACTTCTGTCAAAAATTTAGAGAATAATCCTTACATCAAACAATTATCCTGTAACATGTAACTTGTAAGACAATTAACCTGTAACCTATAATTTTTCTTCTATGACAATTTTCAATTCATCTGTGTGTACATGCTTGCCTGCTAGTATTTTCAACTTGTCCTTCAACATTTGGATTTTTGCATCTTTCTTCTTAACTACGGACTAGAATGGATTTGAATCATTTGGGTCAAATCCCATATCTAAAACTCTGTTGTAGTTCTAATGTAGTCAGTTGGCGGACTCTACATTCCATTTTTTCTTTCTTTAAATGTGCTTCAATTTTCCTTTTAGTTACAAGCAGTTTATTCCTTTCAATAGTGACCTTGAGATAATCAGTATGTATAATTTCATCTATTTGTTTAACTAAAACTATTTTATCTCTTGGATGAATTTGAGATTGAAATTATTTCTTGTAATCAATAGTTCATTTTTTTTATCTCTCCATATTTGTTATGAATCTAACTAATCTCTCTTCACCTGTTTCAATCATTTGGATTATTGTGGCAGCAGGGAATTGTTGAACAACAAACATTCAAGTTAACTCAAGTTCCTGGTCTCTTTGGGTTCATGAATATTCTCCCTCAACTATCATTTTCAAATTTTTCTTGAGTCCCTTGGTCTTCATCTTAATCAATTCCCTTTATACTTTGAACTCTTGGTTGTCCAGGATCGCAACTATTTGTCCAACTACTTGTTTAGAGTTTTCTTCTTCATAGACTTCCTAACTAGAAATCCTTTCCCATTCAAGATGCTCTTCATGTTCATAAGGAGTGGTTTTATGTTCTCTCATTCTTTGAGAAACAATATGTAGAGGATCATATCCCAACAATTGGTATTTATTTAAATAATAATATCGTAGCAAATTCTCAGCAATAAGATCTACCATTTTTCCATTCATCACAAAAGGGAAGACCTTCTTAGGAAATTTAAAAGCAATTTTGAATTTTCCTCCAATAAAATTCCTTTATAGGGAATCAAACTTTTGTCTGATAAACTCTAATGAAAATAGTCTTGACGTAAGAAAAGTTTGGAGCTTTCATGGTCTCACTTCTACTTTATATACTCTTATGACTGTGTAATCCTTAAAAAGGAACCAACCACCAAAATTCCCTCTAAGACACTACAAAAACTCCTTGAATTCAAATTGAATTCTAGGGGGAACCAAACCATATATCCATTGGAAAATTTTATGAAGAATTATGTTAGCATATTGGACAAAATATCCTTCTTGTTGTTGACATCTTATAATTTGTGACTAATGACGAATAATTTCATCATATCATCTAAGTACTAGTAGCTGAAACTTATACCTTGAAATTTGTCGATGAACAAAAATATGAATATATACCAAATAACTGTATGTAATTGTGAAAATTATAGTCATACAAATAGCCCAAGTAAGTATTAGAGATGAAATATTGGTCTTGATACGAATGTTGAAAAGCTTACCACTGCTCTTATTATTACCTTATTTGTCCTATAATTTTTTAGAGCTGAAATCAACAATTTTCTCTTTCCCTCTGCTTGTTTTCAATTCACATAGTATTTTCTATTATTGAATGTGAAGAATTCAACTTTGATCCTCAATGTGGTTTTCAATTTATAGTATCTATAGTGTTTTCACTGAAACTCTTTATCTTCTACAAATTATTGTTAATAAGTCTATAATTTAGACTTTTCAATAACCTGACACATGGATTGTTTTTCTAGGGTTTGTTTTAAATTCTAATTGAATCTGAAGCTACTTTGTTGCCACTTAGTTTCTTGCTCAAGAGCCTAAGGATGATAGTAACTATTTTCAGTGGAGTGCTTTTAGTTTTTTTTGTTTATTTCTACTAATTCCACAATAGTGGCTTGTAATTTCTCATAATTATTCTTCTCATGAGGGACCATGTGGTGGAAATATGACTACTACAAGTGTGAATGAAGTTGTAGGAGATAATGATCTAGTGAATTTTCTTAGTGGAAAGATTAAATACATATCTAAGTCTTCTAGAAACTGTGTTGAAATAAATCAAAATAGGATTTTTCATCTTTTTTTTTATGTTAGCATTAGCTCCACTCAAGTTCATAGAATTAGAGCACTAGAATATTCAACTAGCTTTTCCTGTAGAAGTTCAGCTAAAGGTGAAATTGTTGAAAAATATATTTATAATTGCAACTCAAATGGTTCCAAATGCAAAAAAACACAATTCTAATCTTAGGTTAAGGAGGGAAAGGAGTTTAGCATCATCAGAAACCTATTCATTCTTTGTAAGGAGACCTAGGCATCAATCTTCTAGTGTTGAATGGAATAGAGGATTTGATAATGTTGACTTGAGAAACAATAGTGACCAAAAGCAAGTGCAGGGTAACAAGTCACACATTTTTTGTAAAAGTATTACTCGACATCAAAGTGATCCTTCAATGCAAGAGTTGGACAATGCACAAATATTCCTCTTAATGCACTACACTAGGGAGATGCATTTTCCAAACCTTCTAGAGTGAGGCACATCATGAAAGTAGGGATTCCCAACATGACTTGACTTGCAACATCAATTAATATAAAGTCTCTGATCAAAATCTATCTTTTGTGATCGATTCCTATTCTACTTCACTAGAGTGAAGGGACGCAATTTGTAACTAGAAAAGAGGGACAATTGAACATGTTGAAGACAATGTGAGCTTTAGAATAACATGTAGTGTGGGATGACTTTGTGACACATTGCTTAGGAGGAAAACATCATCTGAGGCTTCCTTTGGCATTCCGCAAGGAGATTTCGTAGCAAGGGAGACAAGACAACATAATGGGAGAAGTTTCTAAGTAGAATTAACTAAATCTTCCTCAAACAGGTATATAGGAATAAAACCAAATCTTACATGAGATCAATTTCCTTGTACTCTTAGATCCCTAAATGATAGTTGGGGGAAAATGGATGAGAGAAGCCAAATGAATGAAGACACACCTCATAATAACAACAACATACTGGAACACAAAATCCTCTTTATCAAGGGATAGAGTTCGATGGAAATATATGGGGTTTGTTGTGTTTTTGGTTTTCTTTTGTGTCATTTTGAGCCTTGGAAGTTATTTCTCTTTATTCTGCAGTACCCAATTATAGGTCTAGGATCATAAATGTTTAAGAAATTACTGAGAATTTTGTTGGGCATGAGAGGTCATGTATTTTTGTTGGCCACCATCATACATGGCATTTCTCATGCCAAAACGTTGGAAGAACATATCACCCAAAGAACAGGTTAAGCATCTCAAAGATAATCATGTTGGCGGAAGCTTTGTTTGAGGTTTAACACACCGCTTTAGTTGTTTTTCAAACTTATTCTAAACACAAAATTAGATCCTTACTAAGTGTCGATCATATATGATATTTGTTATGATTTATCCAATATACTTTGTAAAGTTATCTTAACAATGAATAAGTTTTTGATTTAGGTTCTTGATGAAATTCATCACCAATCTATGGCATTGTCCTCCTGATCCCTAGTTTACTCACATGGATCATTCCATGTTCTTGATGATGTTTTCAACTCCATGCTAGTCTAGATGTAGAGAAAAAGAAAACCATGCAAATGAAGATGATAAACAGTAATTTATTTCGTCTGTTACATTATTTAATCATTATCAGACATGTTGTTCTAGCACAATAGTAGTATGAAAATACTTGTTAATTGAAAAGAACCATGAGAGGATGCCATTTTTAAAATTTAATCAAAGGCATGGGAGGGTACATGTAAAATCTTTACCAATGGATTGATGTTTTAATAAATACACTGAGCATCTTAAATTCCAATAGATATTTAGTAACAACACTCAATAGATGTTGAATAACATTCCAAGAGACTTATTAAGACTTTGTAAAAGATTGTATCCTTATTAACAACAAATGTGTATCTCCAAGAAGCCAAAATTACATCATCATAACCTGTCAAAAGAGATCCAATAGAAAACAAAGGTTTTTTCCATCTAGGTTGACATTAGAGTCAAAAGGTCACCAAAAAATTCCGCTAACACTCTTTCCAATTCAATTAGGCTAAAGAGATTTTGTACTATGTATACTATAAACTCACTTGAAAACCAAATATATAAATGGAGGATGTGCATATTCATGCATATGACCTCCAAATTGTGTCCTTGAATAATCTAATCCCCATGAGCCAATAGGACACCAACCTTAGCCAAGTCCATCTATGACCTAGTTTCCCTCCTTGTACACTTGGTGAAAAGATATCCAATCAAAAGCATGGGACATTTCCAGGATCTCATGTAACACAAGATGTAAGATGAAATTTCTCATAGCTTTGGTTGGTATTAAGTTTATTCTAAATTAATCTTACTTGATGTTTTCACTACTTGGAATTTTTTCACTTTTCAAATATAAACATAGACAAGAATTCCATTAAGTTTATTCTTCTAGGATATTTGCTAGCGAAGGTGTAGATATAGTGCTATTAAAAATAGATTCAATTGCTAGAAGTATGGAGGGTTCTGAGTTGTAAATTTCGAATCTAATGAGAATACTATTTCCAAGAATCTTGGCTACACACTTCAGTTGTAGAAAATTGTTCCCTTTTGTTCCATTATTTACATCAATTCCATGATCTGGCTATGGTGATGTCTTTGGCTCATTTTTCCTTGCTATGTGCAATAACAAATGACATACAAAATCAACCCCATTTCCAGGGTTAATGGATAACTTAACCACTCAATTTCAAAATCCTACAGTAACCGAACATGCAATCATTGATGCTTGAAAAGACGAAATCAAAAGAATTGAATTATAGAGAATAATCAACAGAGTTTTACTTGAATGAAATCTCTGACCATCCATGTTGAATGAAATCACAATCTTTGAGACTTTGAATGTGCTTCTAAACTACCCTTATTGGCTTCTAATCTTGCATTCTATGTGAATTCTGGCATCCCACCTTCCTTCTATTTGAGATTTGTTTCTAAATCCTAGACCGCGACACATATGATGTTTCCCTTAATGTATTTTGTAAAGGAAAATGCCTTGCAAAAAACCCTTCAAGATATTGGGGGGGAGGGGCTCTCAAGATCTAGAAGATTGAAATTGATCTTGGGGGGAGGCGCCCAAGATTTGGAAAATTGAAATGCCACAAGAAAAAGAGGAGAATGCCCAATAAACAACCACAAACATTTTTTTATTAAAACAAAGAATAAATGTAAAGGCTACATTGTGGTAGTCAATCTGTCTTTTTACAAAATGTGACTTGTTACTTATAGTCTTTTTCAGTTACAATACCACGGGTCAATTCCACGAGTGAATGAATATCATGGGTAGATGTCACAATACCATGGGTTAATTCCATGGGTGAATGAATACCATGGGTGGATGTCACAATACCATGGGCGAATACCATAGGTGAATGAATACCATGGATGGATGTCACTTATAATACCATGGGTGGTGTTAGGTTCCTATACCAATAGGTATCATTTTTCATGATTGACATTGATAAGGCCTAATATGTTCAAACCTTTGGCTGATTGCAAAGGTGTTCCATATTCCAAGAAAACAAAAAATTAAAAAATGAAAAGAGGGTATGCCCTGAAAGAAAAATCAAAGGGAAAAAAGAAGGAAATGGTCAAGAAAGAAAGCAAATGAACCCCAAAGAAAAGACCAGGAAAGTGTGCTAGTTCAAAATGCCACTATTGTTCAATTTTTAAAAAATTTCATTATGTGCAGTTGGTTGAGTCATGGATTTCAGAGATCTGTGGTTTGTGCTTTTTGAATCTTTGATCGAAGAATCCACAGTAAGAGAATTTTTACACCAACGTTTCGAATCCCAAATGGGATCCATCATCAGGGTTGAGAGAAAGATGATAAAAGAAGAGGAAAAAGGAGGAGATAAATACTCAAGAGAGAATGAATATTGAAAGAACAGCACAGGTCGGCCAGAAACATTAATAATGAAACTTAAAATTAAACTAAAAATTAACATTAATTTTTATAAATTAATATCATTTAATTAATACCTATAAAACATAATCTGTAAAAACTATCTATGTTAATATTAATGTCTCTAAAACCTAATATATATATTAATATTAATATCATAAACCTAATATCTATATAACATTAATATTTATATAACCTAATATTTTTAAAGCTTGATCTATATAACTTATTATTATATAACCTGAAATTATTAATATTACTATCTATAAAGTTTTATATAAATAATGGTATTAATAATAGTATTAGTATATAATTTTTATTAAGCTTATATATATAATAGTATTAATATATAATATATATACTATTAGTACTTAAAGTTTTTATTAAATATATCATGGAATTAAT
>APFE030639508.1:0-43124 GCA_000404065.3 Pinus taeda | reverse complement strand
CACCAAATGTACTATAAATGTATATCTAATTGTTAATAAAAATGTACTGAATGATTTATCTTTCCTATTGTTTTCCTATTTGTTCTCCCTGACCATGTCTGTTTAACAGTTTCATGCTTGAAAAACTCACCACACTAACCAACGTGGAGTGTTGGATGCTCTAGTAGATAGGTTAGACTGCTCAAGCTTACAAGTCAATGAGATTGCTCGAGGAGGAGGAAAAAGGGGTGGAAGGGCATGAGGTAGAGACCCAGCTCGTTGTTACAACTATGACCAAGAATGGCATGTCGCACGATATTTCTCGCTAGAAAGAAGGCGATTTTTCTCTAAGTGTAGGGTCAAGGCACACACAACAAAGGATTTTCCGAAGTTAATTTCAATATGGGAGGAGTGGAACCAGCAAAGGGGAGAAAAAATGATTAACGCAAAGCCTAGGGTATCAAAGGCAGCCCCCTATCAAATATTAATATAATCACACACAAAGGAAAAATACTAGGTTTGATCGAGGAACCAGAGATGAGCCCACAAACATCAAACTAGCTTCTCAAAAGTTCTCATATGACCCCAAGCAGCATAAGCAGTACTACAAGGAAGCAATGACAGTTTTTGAAAATATAGCTAAAGGAATAGGACCACAGAATGGGCATCCGAAGTCTCAAAACGTTAAGAGCCCAAACCTTTCACAATCCACATTAGTATGACCTATAGAGGAATGGTTCAGATTATTCCTGTGGATCATGAATGATGACCATATGTTGGGGCAATTTTGAAAAATTCTCAAAGCGGCCATCCCAAAGGAGGAGGTTGAGGGAGGATTTATCTCTACTAACTTACCCAAAAGACACAATAGGAGAGTACAAATAAACAAGAAGAGAACATGAAGAAAATTCAGAATTGATGCTCACATTACAGGATTTCAAATCAAGGACACTATGCTAGAACTTGGTTTTGATGTCAACATCCTACCAAGGAAAATGTGGGAAGCACTAGGGAAACCCCAATAGACATTCTCACCAATCCAGTTGTGGATGGTGAATGAGTAATATATAACTCCAAATGGGAGACTGGAGGATGTAGAAGTGGATGTAGCAGGGTTAAAGACCCATTCATATTTCGAAGTAATAGATATTATGGGAGACAAGGATCCTTATCCAACACTACTCGGGATAGACTAGGCATTTGAAATTTATGTTATAGTCGACTTAAAGAAGTAACTAATGAATTTTGAAGTAGAAGGAGTCAGGGTGATTCAACTTCTAGACCTCTATTAGGGACCAAGCTTCACAGAACCAATAGTTGACAAAGAAGAGCCTAGGATGTTAGATCAACTGTACAGGCTAACAATGGGTAAAAGAGAAGACTACATAAACCCAACAACTAAAGGATCTATTAGCTAGAAAAATAATCAGTGCTCATAGGTTGGCGCAGAAGCTTCCTGGGATGATTGACAACAAAGTGGATATGAGATCAACACTAGACATTGTGCTACAGTATGTCAAGTCAACTAGAATTGCATGGAGGTAAGGGACTTCCCTATATTTTATGTATATATTGAGTAAATTCATTTCTCAATAGGATTGATGCAACTATTATTGAATATCATAAAATACCATTACTAAATGTCACATTGCAAGCAATAAGGGCACGATGGTGGGAACTTCACCACAACTATCTCTAGGATTGGGAGATGATCAAGAAAGTAATGGAAGTAAGATTCATACAAGTGGTGGAGTGACCTAATGGTCTTACAAAGTACAAGGGGGACTCTAATCCTCAAAAATACTTGGAAAAATGTAAGGACAGATGGAAATGAGAGGGAGTTCTCAAGGATTTATGGGTACATGGGTTCACACATACCTTGGGAAGCTTTCCAACAACATGATATGTACAAGAAGAAATAAGGAGGAAAATGGGAGATTGGGATATCGTGGCAAATGAGTTTGTCAGTGAGTTCTCTTTCTGAGACAATGATAGGAGGATGAATGAGGCATTGCACACTGTCAAGTGGATTTTTCTCACATTAGGCTAGCTAATGGATGGGTGCATAAACCAAAGGACCTTACAACATCTCTATGGGTCAGGGTATCTTGAAGCAATGGCCTTTGAAAAGGTGGACAAAGAACTGGATGTGGAGGATTTGGAGGAGTTACGACATTTTTCATTCCACGAAACTAAAGTGGCAAGGGGAATCAAGGATGTACCTGTAACTGATGCTCCACACTTGCTCCTAGTGAAGTTTTGGAAGCATAATATTAGGATGGATGGAAAACCAAAGCTAGCTTCCATTGGATACTATTAGGATGAACAAACTACAAAAGAGATTTTTGACCTCCTATGAGAATATGAGGATTTGTTCCCTACGTCAGTTGCAGAACTAAAAGGGATCAAGGGAGATCTACGGGAGAGTAAAATTGTATTAAAAATTGATGCAAAGCCAGTGAAGCACTAACCTTATAGATTGAACCCAAGAGTTAAAGAGAAAGTGAAGAAAGAGATAGAAAAAATGCTAGAAGAAGGGATTATTTTTCTAGTGGATGAGGAAGAGTGGGTAAGTATGATTGTAATACAAAACAAGAAATATGCTACATAAATAAGGGTCTCCATGGAATACCATGGCTTGAACAATGCTTGTGTGCATGACCCATTTCCCACAACATTCAGTGATAAAGTTATAGATAATGTAGTGGGGAATGTAACATACTCCTTTACAGATGGATTTTCAGGCTATCACCAAGTCAGAATCGTTGAGCAGGATAAGAAGAAAACTACCTTAACTATAGAATGAGGATCCCACACCTATCATGCTATGCCATTTGGTCTCAAGGATGCAACTGCAGTGTTCTCGAGAATTGTAATTGTAGCCTTTAGGGATTACATCCATAGGTTCCTATAGGTCTACATGGATGACTAGATGGTCTATAGTCTCTTGAAGAAATATTCCAATCTACTTAGGATCATGTTTAATCACTATAGACAACTAATATATCGTTGAAATTTAAAAAGGTATATTTGTAGTCCTGTTTGGCACATGTTTGGGCCATATAGTGTGCATAAATCCTGCCAAGGTTGTGGTGATAATAAATATGGACCCACCCGCAAGTGTAAAACAACTCTATTCAAATTTGGGACATACTAGATACTACAGAATATTTATCTAGGACTACACCTTCATTATTGCACCAATGGAAAAAATGTTGAGGAAGGTTGAATGATTTACGTGGATGGAGGAATGGCAAGCTGCACCCAACATACTGAAATAAAATTTGGTAAGTGCACTGATTCTAGTCTACCCTGGCCAGAAAAAAGAATTCCATGTCCACATCAAAGCATATGGTATTTGTCTAGGGGCTTTTCTGGATCGTCCTAGGGAAGGGAGCCTCAACCACCCAATTTACTTTTCCAGTAGGAAGTTATACATAGCATAAAATAATTATACCATGATAGAGTGGGAGACACTCGTGATGGTATATTTACTCAAAAAATTCAGACAACATTTGCTTGGTGGACCGTTTAAGTTTTCCATTGACCATTCCACTTTAAAATAATTGATTAATAAGCCTATGCCAGCGAGAAGAATTTGCAGGTGGTTGTTGTTAGTTCAAGAATTTACTTTCTAGGTAATTGTTAAACTTGGATGAGTGAATGTGGGACCTGATCACCTCTCACAGCAGGAATCGAGAGAAAGTGGAGGATCCTTGGAAGATCAGCTACCAAACATCGACCTATTCTATATTGAAGTAGTACCAGATAACCTAGAAGACATTGAAATATTCTTATCTAGAGGAAAAAGTGTGGAAGAATATAGGACCACACAAAGGAGACACATGGTCATTTGAGTGACTTATTATCAATTAATCATGGGAAACTTGTATAAATTGGGCCTTGATCGCATGTTGCGTCGATGTGTCCTACATCATGAGAGACATGATGTGCTATGGGAATTTCATTTAGGAGTCGCTGATGGCCACATTAGGGGAAAAGCTATCACAAGGAAAGTGTTTTATGCAGGAATATGGTTGTTGATGGTTTTCAAAAATGCGAAACAATACACCAGAGGATGCAATGTGTATCAATGGGTTGGAAGGTCATTACATTGAGACGAACTCCCATTTCAACCGGTATGTGCACTACATATATTCGAGAAATGGGTAGTCGATTTCATAGGGCTGATCAATCCATCGATGCATCACTCTCATCCTAGGTATATAATCACCGTAACACATTGTTTCTCCAGATGGGCCAAAGCAGTACCTGTAAAGCACTATACAACGGATAACGCTACCAGATTCATATTTGAAAACATCATATCCAAATTCGGGTGCCCCAGGAGTCTCATCGGCGATCAAGGGACCCACTTCATAAATGAGACAGTTTCTTCCCTACTTCAAAATTTAATGATATAACACCACAAAAGGAGTCTGAACCACCCATACGCCAATGGTACCACAGAAGATTTCATCAAGATATTAAATAAGGGTTTGACTATGATATGTTCAGCCAAACGATATGATTGGGACAAGAGGGTACCAGTGACCCTATGGGCATACCTCAAAATTGTCAAGCAACTACATAAGCATTCACCTTTCCAACATGTGTATTGACGGGAAACCATGGTGCCGACTAAGTTCACTATCACAAGCATTTTCATCACCCAAGCCAATAAGATGATAAAGGAGGTATCACTTCATAAGTGATTAGAAAAACTCTTAAATCTTGATGAGGAAAGATTTATGGCATATCTCAAACAAATGGTTGAGAAGAAGAGGTAGAAGGTGTGGAATGACTGACATATCAAGAAGAAACCATTCATAGTCGGTGGGCATGTTCCATTATATGACAGTAAGTTCTTGAAGTTTCCTGGGAAGCTACAAATGCATTGGTTAGGACCATTTGTTTTTGTGGAGGTAAGGGAGTACGGAGCTTTCAAGCTCACACAACTGGATGGGGTATTGCTACCAGATTTGGTGAAAGGTGCATGCTTGAAACCCTTCCACACATCAAATAATGTTAATCAGAATTCATTGGATCTCCGAAAGGGGATCATAGGTAGGAATAGGAAGAGTCAATAGGAGTCATTTATTTACACTATCATTTGTTGCTTCAATCATATTTTCTTTTTCTCTAATAAGTTTGTCCTTGATGCTTCCAAATAAGGCTCTCCAAACTCAGTCCCAGTTATAGCTTGTCATTCCACCACACCAAAACTGTTTGTGGTCTTGTTGGGGTGTAGGAGTCACACTTGTTAAGATTCATTTCCATAATAATTTCATAATAATTCTGGTGGCAGCCTTGATTCTCGTAAAATATTTCCCATTATAACAATAATTTAAGTCTTAAACATATTCCATTACGATAACATAATTACCCATCAACTCCACCTTTCCTTTCTCAGAATTGCATCAGCGAAGTCAAGTCCATCTTAGCTGATGGTAGGATTAACATGTTCGAGTTTGCATAGGGAAAGTTGTCATAATAATTAGTTAGGGTGTCTCGTTAGAAACATCATGTTGAGCTGGTCTACTTAATTTACATGGCAATTATGAATTCCTCAAAGTATAAAGCCAAGGTGGTATAGTCACTCCATTTACAGTCTGGTTCCAAGTGTTTTCGTTCAAGGATTAACTACTAGCCCCTAGTGATTTTAGTTTATCAATGCCACTCCAGTATGATGAAGGAAATTCCATCTACTCATGATTTTGGGTTGTGTGAAATAATTGCAGTAACAAAACCTCTCTATGGAAAGTATGAAAAAAGAACACTAGTTGATAATGATATTTTGGACTCATTCGAATTTCCAACTATGAAGCGCGAGGTCTAGAAAGAGTCAGTCAAAAAATAAGATGACACGACAATGATCAAGGCCAAGGCTGACTTTAGAGGAATCCAACAGTCCACCCTACTAAATTTGAGGATTTTTCCTATGTTTGGAACAACTCTGGGAGCCATGCAATCCACCAAGTTGTTGATTAGTAGAATGGACGATAGGTCACTCTGGCTTGACAAGGAGTAACCAATTCATGTTGCTGACATTCAAAGGCTTATGTGTCGATCAGTGGCAAGAGATGTAGTTTCAATTGCATTCAGGACAAATTACAAGAGAGCGAAGAAGGTAAGTGATGCATACTACTACACCAAGTACGATACTATGAGAGGAGGAAAGGGAGCGTGCATATATCTGATCAAATCCTTGAAAATTATGTTTGCTTGACACATTATTGCAAGGAAGTTTATGTGTCACTTTTCCAAGAACAAGTGCATGCTAGATATGGTTTTAGTTTAGGAGCATTGTGCAGTAGGTGCCCAGTTGAACTGGTGTCCTTTCCTCCTCCATGAATATGTCTACAAGTGGTCCACCATTTTCATCTACAATTATATTTTCCTTTCCATGGCAATGTGGAAATGGTGCCTAGCAGAGGGTTGGGATTTAGCTCCAATAGAAAAATACCAGCCTTTGGCCCTCTAATATGTGACTTGGAGAAGTTCAAGCGACTCCAGTAGCAAAGAGATAAACGAGAATTCGTTCAACGGCTGGTACATAAAGATGCTGAAAGTAATTAAAGATGAGGAATAGATCCCTAGGTCCATACTTGATGAGTATTTAACAATGAATTGGTTTGGTTCTTCTCATGGGAGCACCTAGGTGAGGCCGCATTGTGCTCACCCTCATACCTTTTGGATGCATGCTCAGAAATTTATGTTATCAACCTAAGCCTTCCACATAGAGGTTGAGTCTTGGCCAAGAGTCACAAAGGAAATCATAGAAGAAATGTACATCTATTTTTTTGAGAGGATGATGTCGCCACCAATGCTAAGGGAAACGATTACAAAGTCCAAAAAGTTTATGGACAAACAAGAGCTACATTCGGCCATCAAAAAACTAAAGAAGAACATGAGCTCTTTAAAGGAGACCCTCACCAATATCGACATATTATTAGGTTGAGTTTCTAACTCTTCTGAATCTCAAGGTTGAATACAAAAGAATCCTTTATTTTCTACTCCTCATGTTGCTACAGTTCCATTTGTAGGGCCCCATTTGCAATCCAAGCCCACCATCCCAAAACCCCACAAATAAAAAGTCACCAAACCTCCAGTCAGGGCCAAGAAGTAGAAAGCAACCCTTGCCACTCACATTATCGACCTCACCCTTGAAGAGCCCCAATCCAACACCGCCTCACCCATCATTGAAACGATTCCACCTTCCACTTTACTTGTGTCACCTAGATCATGAAACCCATCCCCACACACTGCATCTATATCTACCACCCTCTTGGACACCATACCCTCTGGGACACTACTGGGAATAGAGACAAACATGGAAGTTGATTCAGTTATATAGTCTACCACGAAATTCTCCAGGGGAGGAGTCATGACCACCTCCATGATGTCCTTATTAATAAAGTCAGGTGCACTACTGAATACAAGGCCCATAATTCCACAATCATTCATCACCACTGTCGAGCTTGTCTCACTACCACTTTGTCTATTCCCCCCCATCATTGCATCATTGCCTGTTTCCATCCAAACAACCCCTCCTTTTGTAGAACCATCACAACAAGCTACGTCACCTCAAAGAAACCCAAACAAGTTCATTTCTAGTGGGAAGCCCCTCCAGATTGAGTACCTTGATCCATTAACCATGCAACATAATGAACTTCAGGGCTGGTCCTCAACCCGACTGTTCAATTTTATTTAGCAAGCGACACGGAGGGCCGCAAAGCTGCATAATGAACTAATTTCCAACCATGAAAAATAGTAGCATCAAATTATTGCACTCACACCTGAACATGATGAGCTCTTCTAGGACAAGCAACAACTCAAGGAGTAGGTCAAGTAGATCACCTCACGATTCTAGGCACTATGGCCATCCATTTTTGATTTTGTAACCAATGCTATAGAATATTTCTTAGCTTTCACATTGGTCGAATGTTGTGACCATATCTTGACCAAATGCAATGATTTAATCACAACCAACCAAGAGCTCAGGGAAACCCTTGCAGCCACAAGGAGTGCACTACTAAACCCTTCCATGACATATGCCAACAAGATTGAGCAACGGGTTACCACTGCAACCGCTCTTAAGGAATCCATTTTTGAGGCCACGAATGATGCATACACCCTACTACAACAGGTTCAAGAATGGTCAGAAATCATGACAAAGAAGAATCAACCAATCTACCTACTATGAAACTGAGTTAATTAAATCCTCATTGATATCAAGGACATGAAGGAAAAAGAGAAAAGGAAACAATTATGAGTGCAATTCACCACTCTGGAAGGCTGCATCCAACTAATTGAAGATGAGTTTGCCATGATAAAACATATACTCCGTGATCTGCAACCCCCTATTCAACCACACATAGAGACATTAGAGGAGCTAAGTGATGAAATTGAAGTACAAGAGACTTCCCCTCTATTGCCACAACCAACTCAAGCAATGTCCAACACAATTACTAAATTCGTCACGTAAGCAACTGCGATCACACAGACTTGGCAAGCAGCGCTCATTAACTATACTCAATTATGTGAGGAAAATATTGTGGATATGCCTAAGTTGGGGCCATCATTTAAATAAATTGGCCAAAAATAAGGAGCGACATTGCCAGAAGAAGCATGGGTAGTAGCATTAGAAGAAGCACTAGCAACAACATTAGAAGAAGCACCAACAACAACACTAGCAAAACCACCCACAACAACACCAACAAAATCATCAACGACACTGGCAACACCAAAGGAAGATTTAATTAGGGAAAAGTCAATGAACTATGGTTGGGGCCTATTGGGGCCTTCATTTTGTGATATTTTGTGGAGAAAGAGGCTAGTGACAAGTGGTGGAAATGACTATTGGGAATTCTCGAAGTTGACAACCAAGGAAAGACAAGAGAATAGCGAAATACTGGAAATTGTCGAGGAGTGGTAGGAAGAAGCAGAGACAACTGAGCAGGGAAAGAGAAGGAGTATATGAGGTTGAAGATAGCTGAGTAGGGGAAATGGAACTACTAGTTTAGGTTGCAGTGTAGGAAAAGAAAGAAGAAGATAAAAAATAAGAAAGGAGAACTAAGAAAGGGTTGGTTATATTTTTCTTAGTAATTCTATTCATCCTGAGTTGTGAAGCTATGAGAAATACTTTTCAACAACCCTTGTATGAGTTTGTATCTTGTCTGTAGGAGTTATGATGTTGAGGGACAAACTGTTAGCCTTACGTAATGTACCTATTTGTTAGTAATGAAGAAGATTGTTATGGGATCATAGAGTATTCACTGTGTTTTATTCTGTTTATTCAAAAATTTTAAATATGCACTTTTTTAGGTAGTCTCTCTATTATAGCATGTATATACTATTAAAATATGGTTTCTTTGAATGTTAAGTTACTATTCCTTGATCTCTATCTTTTGACGTGGTTTCCCTAGTATCTGATTCCAACCCTTCGCTAACTTAGGTTGTGGCATGCCTCAGGTGAGACTCCTTACCCATCTCGGGTAAGGTGAAAATGTCGATGTTGTGCTATAGGACAATGGAAACTTATTGGACCCTGTGCCCGAACCCAGGGTCTTAACCTTGTTTCTATTTCTGTGCCAACACCTTCCCAGACCTAAGTTGGAGAAGCCATGCCATAAGAATCCCCAATGGAGGAAGGCTCTATTTCTAGGCCACCATGGCAACAACAAATATGACCTAAACCACTAGCATTGGTAGAGCCAAAGTGAACCCTGGTGGCACACTAGCCAAACCAAGGTGCAACCTTGCAACGAGTGCATAAGAAATAGATGTTGGGTGCAGGAATTACACTTAAGAAAACTCCTCAACACTTAACTTTTCAACCTGGGGGATATGTAAACTTAGAGATGAAGCATAGGAAATGCCAAAGATGGTATGAATATTTCTAATATAAATCCCTACTTTCTTTAAAGGAAAGATTGCATAATCAAATTAAAAAGAGAAATGGGCAACTTGAACCATCAAAATAATCTAACACTGGAACAAGGAAGAATGCATTTGCAAGAGGAATTTAAAGATAAAGGGAAGTCACTCTAGCTAATTATTGTTTAAATACTGAGTGTGTGTTTTCCTTTATCAGAGACACTTAGTAGTCTCATTAGATGGGCCTTTAGACCTGCTCCTTTAGAGATTTCCTTATTGCACTAATCTATCATGTACTATCGCAGTCTGCTGGCACTAGTGCAGGAACAAAGATTTATGCAGAATGTATAAATGGTGTCTTTACTAAAGGATTTTTACTTCCTACAAGGGCTTGAACTTTTCCAGGTTCAAAGCACTTAGATCCCGTGGCAAGAAACTAGTTCTTGCACCGGATCAGAGCTTCCTGCACTTAGCATTTAATTCTTAAAATGAGTGCTTAATTATTGCAAGTGTTGTTATACTGTTAAATCAAATTGCACACATAAAAAGTGAATGTTTCTGATCTTGACAGAGTGCGGGAATAAATAAACAATCAATATACATTTACCCTATAATAAGCATTTCATGAAGGAAAGAAGATTGTGGGAAGTAGACTAAGAAGGCTTGCTGCATCACACCAATGTGCACTGGTGCAGGTTCATTTCTCCTGCTTGGACCAGGCGGGGAAAACCAATCAAACATAATTTGTGAAAAAGGAAATATCACACCAACGTGCATTGGTGCAGGGTTATTTCTCCTTCTTAGACCAGGCAGAGGAAAACCAATCTAAAATCAAGTTAAGGAAAAGAAATTTATCTACTTCACACAATGGATCTGCTTTCACTCAGACATGAATGCATGTGCTTAAAATTAATACACTTGACAATGTAAACACAAATTATAGGAAAATGGGCAATGGGGTAAACGTGTTGGGTTGGTTGGGCCCTAGCCAACCAGTGCCTTTCCCATTGAAATAAAAATGTTGCTCAATACCTTAATCAATTTATCAGCTCAAATATAGAAACACGATTTGTGAAACATTAGGCAAAGCTTCCTTTTATTAATTCTCTAAGGCAAGTACATACGTTAATACATCGTCCAGCTCAGGTTCGAGCCATAACAAAATACAACCTGTTACCACCTCTCTGGCTATGTCCTTGTTATATCAAAAACTTCCCCTTAGTCCCATTTACATTCTACATTATATATATCTATATATATATAATATATATAATATATATATATATATATATATATATATATATATAATATATATTTATATATATATATATAGATATAATATTGGCCAAAGGCCAAATAGATCATTCAAACCGATTACATAACCAAACACTGAATTTAGATTTTCAGCCTTTAAAATTAGTCAATGAGAAAAAATGGTTGTAGCCAATCTCCAGCTTTTGTTCTTCACAGATTCGATCTTGGCTGCCTTTGGATCGATCTTTCTGTTGTGATTGAAGATGCTCAAAATAAGGCGATTCGATCTTAGCTGCCTTTGGATCAATCTTGCTGTCATGGTTGAAGTTGCTCAAAACAAGGCGATGATCAAGGAGGTTCGGATCTGTTGCAAGGATTTGCTGTGATGGAAACGGTGCAAGATCTGATCCTGCACTAGGATCAGTGGTCATGGTAAGTACTCTAACTACCAAATAAACCTTGGAGATATCGATAAGTTACAAAGAGTGATTAAAAGTAAGAAATCATGTAATAAATGATTAATTAATTCTAAGTTAAATTAAAAGTATGAAAAATAAATTTTATACGAAATATTTCACCGTGCTTGGACTAGTGGAAGATGAGGGTGTATAAGAGAGGTAAAACAACAGTAAATGGTTATGATTTAGGAAGGGGAAAATGACAAAAAGAGAGAAAATTAGGGGGCTAACATCCTCCCATCCATAAGTTGTTGTGTGTCGTCACGCAACTCTTTACCTTTACAAAAAACCTTCAAACATTTGAGCATTCTAGGTCAATCCCTCTCTGGCATACTGACATCAGCCTGCAATATTTCAGAATTCTTCTTTTTGATGCTGTTTAGTTTCTTTGTCACCTTTTTAAGTCGCTTAAAACAATGCGCAACTCGGTACTTCCAAACTCTAACTTCCCCTTTCTTTTTCTAGATCTCCGTAGTTAATTCTTCTTTACTCTATTCTTTATCCTCTTGCGCTTTAGCTATGAGTTGTTCTAAGTTCTGCACTTGAAGCTCTAGTTCAACTATCTGAGCAACAGGAGTTACCAAATCTTCTTCCTTCTTTTGTCTCGACAGGGGCTATGTATTCCTGAAGGACCTTAGTATCCCTCATGCTTACATTAGGAAATTCGTCTTCTTCTGGTTCTTCTTCTTGTGGTTCTTCTTCTTGCATTGGTTCTTCTTCTTCTTGTTCTTCTTTTTTCACTGGTGCAGAAGGGGATTCAACGTCCTGTGGGGACTGTGGTTCTTTTCTTTCACCATATTCTTTATTCTTTTTCCAGGGCCTTTTAATGAAATATGCCAACAAAGTGTGATCTTCGACCTCTGCAAATTTTTCTGCATCCGCAAGGACTGACAAGTTGTCTTCTTTGGGGGTCTGTGCCTATATTGGTGGCATAGAAGGAGTCTCTTCAACAGGTGCACTAGTTGTCTTATTATGTAGCTATTTTAATAGCGCCTCCTAGGTCATGCCTTTAACTTCTAATTGTTTTTGGACCAAAATATTTATCAAGCCATGGTGATATAACTTCTTGTTGGCTTGGTCTACCTGTCCGTCTCGCACACCTTTGGCCATCTTTTCTAAGCTCTTAAGTAAAAAATAGGGGAAATTCATCCTCCACCAGATGTGTTGGGCGGCTTTGAAATGCTGCAACATCCTAAAATAGTACACAAAAGTGCGGGAGTACCTTCCCTCATAGGTTACGAATTTCTGTAGGATGAAAAGGAGGTCTTGCCACTGTCCCAGCAGGGCACTACGTGGAACTCCTTCCTTCCAATCTACCTTCATCTTCTTGTCGACAACGAAACGCTGCCATCACCTCCTTTCTAGTTTCTGATTCTTAAACCATTGCTCACTAGTATTTTCCAAGCCTGTCACTGCTACTATAAACTCTTCCGTAACCTCAAATTTTAGAGGCCCAATTCTGCCATTTTTGAAACTTCTAACAAACTGTAAGGCCACTTCACTATTGTGCCCATCAAACTTTTGCAAGAATTGAAGGAAGCTCGAGTCTCGCAATACTGCAAGACTATTGCGATACTTAGCAGTCTATTTTACTCTACTAAGAGACGAAGGTTTGCTTCGAATAGGCGGCATCACGGCTTAAAGGTTATGAACAGTCAAGAATTTACATGCAACACCGAGAAAATTGGTTCTTATAGATATGGATCCAACCGTCCACCATCCCTTCCATTTTATCACCCATTCATTCCACTAAAGTAGTCGTGGATGCACGACATCATTGAGATCATGCCGGATTGGTACTTGTGGCAGTGTCTTAACGGCTAGGTGAAGTAACCATTACGATTGAAGGACATCTAGGATTATGGCCAAAAGGGGAAATTATATCCAAGCAACGATTAAACACTTCTGCACTCCTTCATAATTCAAAAAAGGAACTTACCATTCATTACAAAATGATCATGATTCTTAACTTAAAAACACCTTGTACTTTAAATAATTTTCTCCTAGTTAATATGATAGCACAAGTACTCACCGACTATGTGAAAGGACTTCTTATAAACTTTCGTGATGGCCACTCTCCTATGACGTATGCTATGAAAAGAAGAAATTGTACTATGTTTCTGACAGGGTGCATGATTGCACCGCTTAAACTATGCTATTCTTCTGGTACCATTCTGCTTGCATTATTATATAGGATGACATGCTTGCATTAGTACAAGCATAATGTCTAAAAGAAGGAACAGGGAATTTAAGTAAAATATAGGCTGGGCTTCCAACATGGCTTCCTCAATTTATATTGGAAATTTTCTTTGCCCTTTCTTGATGCTTCAGGGCATATCCTCTTGCTCTTTGTGCACGAGATCCTATGATGAATTCATGAGGGAACAAAGAAGTGGGATAAGGGAAATTTCAGAATGGGAAGGAATTTTGTTATAGGGATTCCAGGAATAGTACCACAAGAGGGGATAAAAAGAAGTGGGATAGGGAAAAAAAATTCAATGGTAAAATGGGGTTTTTATGAAATAGATAGGGTAAATTTAGAAGAATATGGGAAGGTTAATCATTCTCGGATTGAAGAAGAAAACTGTGGGAATATACGAAAGTGGAATATGAAGAAAGGAAGGAAATGTTTTTGTAAGGTCTGCCTGCACTGGTGCAAGAAAAATTAACTGTAGCGAAAATTAAGCGTTACTTGAATAAAAATATCCATGTTAAATACCACAATTGTATAAAGGTTGGTTCTGTTGCACCTTCTTTTACTTGGTGGTCACTGGCATATCTAAGATCAAGCAACATTTTCTTTTTATTAGAAATTTTTGATCTTCCTGCCAACAAGCTAGTTTTCAGGTTGATCCTTCTGCAATCATGTCAGCGAACTGATTTTCATAATTACAGGAAAATGTTTTTTTATTTACTTTTAAAAAAAAATTGTATTATTATTATTAATTTTTTATTTTTTTTAAGAAGAAGAAGAATTCATTTTTTTGAAAGGTTGGTATTACCATTCACCACTATCATCCCAAATTGTTGTTGGATTTGCTGTGTAAAATCTTTCCTGGCAAGTGGTTGAAAATACTTCTTTAATCTGTGTCCATTTACCAAGAATATTGAATTTTGTCCATCAATAGTTTTAACTTCTATTGCTCCATTCTCGAATACTCAGATCACTTCATAAGTCCCATCCAACGTGTATGGAATTTCATTTTAAAATTTTTAAATCTAGAATCATAAAGGAGCACCCAATCACCTGGTTGCAATTGCTTTTTCTGAATAGACTTGTTATGCTACCTTTTGTGTTGCTACTGATTTAGTATGTTCTGCTAAACAACATTCCTATGAAATTCATCTAACTCATTTAATTGGAGAAGACGATGTTTTTGTGCCTCAGAGAGATCTAGTCCTAACTGAACTACAGTTCTGAAAGTTTTCATCTGTAATTCAATTAGTAACATAACCTGTTTTCCATATACCATCTCATATGGTGTATGTCCTATGCTATTTCTCCAAGTGGTTCTGTATGCACACAAAACTTCTGTTAATATTTAAGCCCAGTCTTTCCGATGCATATTCACTGTCTTTGTAAGGATGGACTTGATCACTTTGTTTGTGGATTCTGCCTGGCCATTTGCTTGCACGTGATATGGCATGGATTTCCTGTGCTAGATCTTATATTGCTCCATCACACTCTACCGGATTAGAAATAAACCGTGGACCATTGTCAGAAAAATTTCTCTAGGCACACCAAATCTAGTAAAGATTTCAGTAAAAAGAAAATAAACAAATGTTTTTGTAGCAAAGGAAACATCTTTAGCATCTACCCATTTTGTAACAAAATATGTACAAATTAAGATATGTTTTTAACTTAATGATGTTGGATTAATTGGCCCTATAAAATCAATGGCCCATTTTTCAAACACCTCGATCACAACTTGGGGGCATAAAGACATTTCATTGGTTTGATTAGGCTGGCCCATTCGTTGACAGCTATCACATCACCTGACATACTATTTGGCATTAAACAAGGAAGGCCAAAAGTAACCAGCACGCGATACATTATATGCAGTCCGCTTATCAGCGAAGTGGCCTCCACAAGGTTAATCATGAGAAGATTTCAATATGTCAAACACTTCCTCCTCTCTTACACACCTACAGATAATCAGGTTTGGACAAGTGTAAAAGAGATCTCTTGAATCCGAGAGTATGCAACACTTTTCTGAATAATATTTCGCTTTTCATGAGCGGAAAAATGGGGTGGTGTTTTCCCAGTAACCAAGAAATTAGAAATGACAAGAAACCACAGAGAATCTGTTGACATAGAAAAAAGATGTTCATCCGGAAAATCATCATTAACATGAGTTGCTTCACCAGGATTATCTAATCTAGAAATAAAATCTGCTTGAACATTACATTTTCCTGGTCCATCAACAATAGTAATATTAAATTCCTGCAACAATAGTAACCACCTAGTCACTCTACCACTAGTCAATGGTTTGTTCATCAAATATTTAATTACGAAATGATCAGTATGTACAAATACTTCATATCCTATAATAGAGTGCCTGAACTTATTAATTGCAAAAATTATAGCTAAAAACTCTTTCTCTGTAACTGTATAATTTAATTTAGTGGAAGACAAATTCATACTAATATAATAAATAACATAGGATTGCTTATTTTTCTCTTGTCCTAAAGCTACGTGAATAGCTAAATTTGAAGCATCAGAGGAAATGTGAAAATGAAGGGACCATTTAGGACCTCTCAAAACTGGTGCAAGTACTAACTTTTCCTTCAATGTTTCAAAAGACTGTTGGAAAGATGTGGTCCACGAAAATTCACTATCCTTAGCTAGAAGTCGAAAAAGAGGGGTAGCCATCTTAGAAAAAAATTCAATGAATCTCCTATAGTAACCAGCATGTCCTAAAAAACGTCTTACTTCCCTTTGAGTTTTGGGTGCAGGAAGATGCAAAATTATTTCAATCTTTCCTAGATCAACCTGGATACCTTTACCAGAAATAAAATGGCCAATTACCACTCCCCCTTTTCACATTAATCTACATTTCTTGTCACTCAAGGCGAGATGGGCTTCCTGACAATGAAGAAGTACTTTCTCCAGATTTTTGAGAGCTTCCTGAAAAGAATCACCAAACACAGAAAAGTCATCCAAAAAGGAAAAATATTTCTTTCCTGAAAGGGTATCAAGCACCTGGTCAATGAAAGGGAGAGGGAAATAATATTTGACAGTGGCTTTGTTTAATTCTCTATAATCAATACAAATACACCATCTTCCATCTTTCTTAGGTACTAGCACTAATGGAGAGACCCACTGACTATCGGAAATAATATAGATAAAACCGACATCCAAGAGTTTTTGTACTTCTTCCTTCACAATATCTCTTAGAGTTGGATTCATTCACCTTTGGGGTTGTCGGACAGGTCGGGTTCCTTCCTGAATATAGATATGATGTGTACAAGTTTCAGGAGGAATACCCTTCATATCTTCATAGCCCCAAGCAAAGGCACTAATATGGTTCTACAATAAATTCACAAGCTGCTCCTGTTGAGATGAGTCCAAATCTGAACTAATATGCAAGGATTTACAGGGGATAATCTCAACAAGAGTAGTATCAGGCTCAGGAGTACTCAAGGGAGTTGTTATAGAAACTTTTGGGCACTTCAACCCAAATCACAAATGTCCATAAATTGAGGGCTCTTAAGTCCCTAAAAGTGTTGCTTCACTGCCTAAAGGAACAAGGTCAACTGATTACATCATCTCCCAAAAGTTCTCCACTGAAAACAGCTCATAAATTGTCAAAACTGGACCATACTGAAAGCTCAATGCAGAGGGTGCGATGCATATCACCTTCCCAATGTACAGGGTGCGATGCATACTATTTTTATCCTCTGTAGGGTGCGATGGTCAGGAATGGACAAATGGCAGGGACAAAAATGCGAGGTGGAAGATCATGGAACCTTCCAGAAGCTTCCCCTCTGACACTTGCCACTCCATTTTCGACCAGGGATGAGTAAGAGATCTTCATTCTCCAAGTGGAAATAGGAACTATCAGAGAGAAGACACTAATCAGGATCCCAAAAGATGACTCACCTCTCTGTAATCATCTATATATGGATCCCTCATCACAGAGATCCAGAGGCTGGAATTTTGTAACTTATAGAGAAGCGTTGTTGGTATTTTGGTGTACATTCACAGTGTTGGGTGATTTAGCTTTGCTTGAGGTGAAGAAGGGCTTCTTAGCTGGAGGATGATGCTGGGTCAGAGCACATGGTTGTAATCTTCTTGCTACTTTTCATCTAAATAAAGCTATTCTTGTTTCCTTCCATATTCTTGTGTACTTATTTATATATATGCTTGTATATAGTTAATGCACATCTGATCCTGCATTATTTATGAACTTGGATCCTTGTTTCTTGCATAGTAGTATGTTGCTATGATTCTACAGGTCCTTTTGAAGCTGAGCAGACAAAGAGAAAGCAACAAAACTCTATCAAGAAGGAGAGGAAATCGAGCACAAGACTCAGGTTGGCCCTCTTGGTTCTCCTTTCATCTATTTTCATAAAAGGAATCAATAGTAGACTTTGATTGTTT
The DNA here is from genome assembly GCA_000404065.3 of Pinus taeda. Taxonomy (NCBI): domain Eukaryota; kingdom Viridiplantae; phylum Streptophyta; class Pinopsida; order Pinales; family Pinaceae; genus Pinus; species Pinus taeda. The sequence continues at coordinate 24,950 of APFE030639508.1, read as the reverse complement.
GTTTCTAAGATAGCCACCCATCTTAGTGGGAATAGCAGCATCCATGTGGACACTATTCCCGTATAACAAAATGGCGACTCCACTGGGGAGCGACTAGATTACTTGTTAGCCTATCTATCCTTGTTTCTTTTATAAACATCCAGACGGAGCCTGAAGTCAAGCCAGCTAGCCTTCGAACTGCATTTGTCACACAAATGCAAAGTAGATCAATGTTGCTTCAGTCAATCTTCGTGTTTTGTTTATAAATTAAGCAATAGATCTCCAAGCAATCTAATTGCCCTGAGTGGTGGCTCTAGTAACCTCTTATATCACCCCTGTGTTTTACATACATTGATCTGTACTTATTCAGCTTAAAAACCTGAACTAAACTGCAAACTATGAGTGAAATCTCATTCAAAGTCTCACACTGTAACCATCGCACCCTGCCTTCAAGGCAGCCTATATGCATCGCACTTCCCGAATGGAGTAGGTGCGATGCATATTGAGTTCACTGTGTAACAGGTGCGATGGTTAGGGAGGATTGATTTTACCCTCCGACTGTGGATTTTTCTCACTGTTTTCAGTCTTATTCAAGAATTTTTGTTGTCTATAATCAGTGTACTTTTGTGAATGCCCCCTTCTCTTGCATTATTCTGCCTCCTTAGTGCAAAGAACTATAAACGCTTTTTATGTATTGTGCGTCGTTTTAGTTCTCTTTTGCGAAAAGTAACATAGTTGAACTGTCGTCTCTAGATCTAAAAGTGTCGTAGCTGTCATTTTTAATTTTAGAAAGCAATCCCATTTTTTTATATAGTTGATTATACAGTTACTATTGCATAAGATTTGAATTACTAGTTTTAGAGTGTCGAAAAGCAATTTCCATTTCAAAATGCAAAGTGTCTCTCTTTCTTTCACTTCGTTTTGAAAAAGAATTTTGTTGAGTACAGTCGCTTTAAAAGTAATTCAGTTTTGCACATAGCTTTCTTAGCGTCATTTACACATTAAGAGAGCTGAAAAACAAATACATGCATGTGCATTTGCATTCTAAATGCTTGTCTTGATTTAGGACTGTGCATATTAGCGTGTGCTCTGTGCTCTGTGAAGAAAAGATGCTTGACTTTCTTCCCTTTAGTAGATAGGATTTTCATTGCTGAAAGAAGATAAAACATCTGTTTATCATCTTAGACTACATTTAGGAATTATACATACATCACGTGGTGAACCTGAAAAGCAAACTGTTAAGCAAGATCAACTTAAAATAAATCTCAATGACTCTAACAACGCTTTGGAACTTAACGCACAACATCTAGAGGTCTAGGCTAGAGACGTATTTAGGCATTGTAACGTATTTGGAACTATTGCTTTCAGTGCTGGTTGAGTGATTCCTCCACTCTGAGACGGAAAGTGCTAGTATGGACATGTGCTCCCACGTACCGTCGTGTATATATTGGGAGACCACAATAGGCTGCATCCTTTATCCTTAGGAAACCATGTCTGCCACCCTATCGATCGTAATGCACCGAACACAACATTCGGGAAGACTGACTGTCGTACCGTAAAAAGTATTCTGCAGTTTTACGATTGGTTTGGTAATCCTCTCTGCCCTAGATCTCCAGAGAAGTCCATTTTGCTCCTTTTCAGACTCCTTAAAGGAAAAGGTCCTCTGAGCGCTTGTTACTTCGAGCTCAAAAAAAATTGAAGGCGACTAGAGTCATCTTTTGTTTTTTCACGACTCTTTAAAATTGAAAAAACAAGTTGTGTCAAAGCGTCTAAAATTCATTTAATTCGAAAAACATTTTTCCCTTTATTTTGAGTTGATCAAGTACTCCGCAATCGTGGAAGAAAGTCAATCAAAACCCCATCGTTCGCGGAGACTTACAAGTCAACCATCGTTAACTCCAGAAGTGAAGCCATTCTGGATGAAGCAAACTCGTTTGACCAGATCAAAGTCCCCTGGGTTGGTTGGAGCAAGCACTCCAACATCCTCAGAAACTCTGGTTACTCTGAACATTTCTGGAATCCTTGCCTCTACAGAAGAAATTCCCCAACAACAAAAGGACATTACAACTGATCCTAGTGTGATGGTTAACACTTCTATTCCTGAACCGGCTCCGTCTACAGCTGATTCAAAAGGTGTTACTCCCCAACCGTCTCCTGTTGCAGAACTTACATCTTCTTCCGCACCAGAAATATTTTACGGATATGACGGTCTGCCTCTTCCTCCTAGATTGATTGCCATAGAAGAGATTGTGGAAGATCCTCCATCTAGCACTCCAACACAACTTGGAGCTGGGATCGCCCTATATCCTTCTTCATCAGAGAATATTCACCCACCCTAGGAAGTTCCTGAAGAATCACTGAGGAATATTTTGGATAGACTTAATATGTCTGATCAACCATCAACATCAAGGGCTGTGTCACTCGACACAGCAACAGTGGAAGCTCCTTCTGCTATTCCGACAATGTTCACCGACATGCCATCTGTCCCAACCAGTTTTCAATCGCTAGATGGGGTCCATCCTGGGACTATTTCGACAGTATGGACTGTTCCCGTTTGTTCGTCCGGAATTATATCTGGAATCTCTTAAGTTGAGTCTCGACAAATTGATCCATCACAAGGTCAATTTGGGCAAACTGGTCCCCAAAGGAAAATTATTCCTTTGAGCACTGGATTACCATCATATGGAGGGCCATATACCCTTTCATTGTCTTCCCCAGAAGGACAACCATGCGTGAGTTCGCAACAAAATTTGGGTTATGCTGGAATCACAACTAGCAGTTGGGTACCAGTCCTGTCTCAACAACCAAGAGTTGTATGCTCAATACGACAAAGTTCACCTATGAAAAACATTCCCACTACGCTAGCTATTGTGGCTGTATCGCAAGTACAAGCGTCACCAATTGTATGCCAACCTCAAGTTTCGCAGGTTGCAATGCAACAATCTCTTGTACCTCCGACACAACCACAATCACCCGCTAGTGGAATGGCACAGGTTCAAATGGGGAACACCAACCCCCATCTTGGTCAAACAATCAGTGCTGGACAACGGTCCATGACTTCATAACCATGGTTGGTGCAATACCAGCAACCGCAATTCCATCAAGCTTACCAAGGATATGAGAAACAAGTCTTTCCAAGTAATGGGCAGCAGTATCAACCATATCATAATGGTTATGTCCATCAACCTAACCAAAGTTACCAACATCAAATGCATTATGCTGGTATGCAAAGACCAACTGCTCAAACGATTTTGTCTTATCCTGGGTATGCTCAACCAAGCCTAAATCAACAGTTTCCCTTCGTGGCAACTCTAGAGTTACCGGATCTAAGTCAACTAACGAATGATCCAATTGCCTACACCCCTTGCTAGCCGCCGATTCCGCATAAACTTCCATCGGATATTCCTAAATTTAATGGAAATCCGGGCGAAGACCCATTGAATCATGTGATGACCTTTCATCTATGGTGTTCGTCAAACACTCTCAATGATGATTCGATTCAGCTTCGCCTGTTTCAGTGCACGTTAACTGGTATGTCAGCAAAGTGGTATATCGAACTACCTAGAGCTTCATTTGATAACTTCAGTACCCTAGCCACAACCTTTTTAACCCATTTTCAGTTACCTATCAGGTACAAAACAGGAACTGAGCTGCTTACCAATTTGAAACAAACAACAGCCACTCACATATTCGATCATATTCATGAGTGGTGGTGTCGCCGTAGAATGGTAAAAAAACATGTTCCTGATCAGCTATTGGCTGAATGGTTTATTAAGTCACTGTTACCCGCTATTACAGAAGATGTGGCAAAGGGTGGAGTCATCACTGAAGAGCAAGTTATTGCTCGTGCACAATATCTAGACTTGATCTATACTTAGTGTTACACAAAAATATCGTCACCATGATTATTTGCAGTCAGTATGGGTCTATCACCACCTATACCAACCTCCTAAGCAAGTCTCAGACCTCAGCTCTTCAAAATAAGCTTTGGAAATGAGAGAAAGACATCAAAAAGCAATGTGACTCTGGTTCCGCACTTTCTCTCACTTTTGCCTGCGGGCCCGCACCTTTTGTTCAGATTACCTGTGTACTTATATGTTCTGTATGTAAAGGGGAAGGTGCGTACCCCTGTGAAAGTCAAAAGGTGCAATTTTTATCTTAAAAAACTCACTTTGGGTTAATTCTAGATGATTCTAGAAGGAATTTTGACGTGGATTGTTCGCTCCAAAGTGGTTCATGCATCCCAAAAGAGAAGGAGCTAATCCCTTGTTAGGAGGAGCTATCCCTTTGAAGGAGGATTCTATCCCTTTAAAGGAGGACCTAGTAACTTCCCTCCATTGCACTATAAATTGAGGCATTGGGTTAGTGGCTAGAGAGGTTAGAAGCTGAACTTTTGAGGGTAAATGCTAGTGAAATCAAGACTTCCTAGTTGAGCTTAAGAGGAGAGATCACATACCTTTTTGGCTTCATTGGGGAGTGAGTGAAGCTTGTCAAAGTAGAGGAGACTTCTTGTTGGACCCTGGGAGGAGCTTGTACAACGTTAAGGCAAAGGTTGTAAAGTTCTTCTTCTTTTGAATTAATACAATTAGACTCATTTTTCTCAACAAGTATCTCATGTTATTTGTTTCATGGACTCCTTGACTTTCATGTTAAATATTTTTTATGATATTGGCTTTTTAGGTGCTATTTAATTTGTTTGCCTTGTTTGTGTTTGCAGGTTCGTGACAAAGGAACTCATTTGGATCAAAGAAGCGAGGGCATCCCCAAAGTTGCGTTGGACACGAGGTAGGCCTTAAACACAGTTGTTTGCCATTATTTACAAAAGCACATTTAGAGAAAGATAGTGTCTGGTTAGTTTGCTTGTCATTAGGTCTTCTTTAGATTCTAGGAAGGTCTATCTTGTCCACAAGATCGACTCATTCCACGTGACAAAATGGCGACTCCGCTGGGGAATTGATTGTTTTCCTTTTTTTTCTTTGACCTGAGAAACTTGCCTTTCTGATTCTGTTTTTGGCTTGTTTTGTGTGGACTTGGGTGGATTTAGTGGATCTAGGTTTGTTTTTTCTTTTTCATTACTTTAGGAGAAGTCCGCAGTCTGTGCTTGTATCACAGTGCGTACCTGTACGCACTTTTACTTTGCACACAGAGCGTACACGCACCTGTGTAAACTTTGAACCTGCATACCCTCCTAAAATTTTGAAAATATTAAATTTTACTCTTTAAATTTGTTTTATTTTGATTTATTAGTTGTTATCCTCTGCCCAGACCTGCATGTGACTTGTTGAAAGCTTTCCTTGGTTTATTTTCATCGGTGTTAGGGTTTTAGGTGAAATTCCTAGGAGTTTTGCTTGTTGGGTTTGTTTTTCGATTTGGTTGTGTAGTGGCTCTGAGCTTAGAAGCTGTAGGGACTTCAAATCACCTTAGTGTCTACCAGCCTTCTTATGAGTCTGACCATTTATGAAATCTCCCCTTGTTGAGGAATCCGTTTTGAGTTTTCTCTTTACAAAACTTCGAAAAGCTTGTGATTGAAAGTTCGGATTTTCATTTTCAAAAAGAAAACAAAATTGGTTGTTCTTGACTTATTTGTGATTCTGGACAAATTGGTCCTTGGTTTGCTTATAGCCAAGTAAAACATCATCGAAAAGACATTTTGTGAGCTTTTACTTCAAATAGGTTTTCATAGTTTGTAGATCTTAAGTTTGCTTTATTCATAGTTTTCTCAAGATTTTCTTTAGTTATAGTTTTAAATGTTTTGTAAAATATAAAAATATCTTTTGAAAAAGTTTGTTTTGGTAGCATTTGAGTGTTCGAATGAAAAAAGGAAATTCTTGTGAAAATAACTAGCTGTCTCGTTTTGAGTGCATTGGAACAAATACTCTTCTTTTGATTTGTTTGTTAAGAAAGATTTGTGTTTACAAGCATTTGCATTCTCCAACTCTTTCCTAGCTAGAAGTTCATTGAAGAGAAAAGATTGTTTAATCATCTTAAGTGCATTTTTGTAGTGATGTTGAGTTGAGTCTTTACACCACGAGTTTCATCTCCATCACCTCTTGACTTAATCAAAAACCAATAAAAATCACGCTTAAAATAAAATCAATCTAGCAAATTTTTTGTTTCTAGGGCTCTAATACACCAACATAGCTTAGAATAGTGTCTTGGAGTAGGGAGTAATTAACTCTCCAAGATAGTAAAACAAAAAAGTAGCTGTATCTTGCGGTAGGAGAGAAATCCAATTGTTACATCTATGCTCTGGGAAAGCTCCTCTTAAAGGAGAAGCACGAGATCGTGTCTGAACCAGTGTGGGAATCAATCCTTCCTCATTGGGAACGACTCCAGATATTCATGTATTACAAATGGTAAACCTCGGATTAACCATTGTCGAGGAGCCTGGGGTCACTTGTTGGTAAACCTCGGATTATGTCAAGCAGCCTTCAAGGGGATTGAGCTTGCTACTCTGCCCTTGCGTGCGTATCGGATCGTAGACTGTTCCCCCAGGTATATTTGTTTCTGTTGGTAACCATAGTAACCATATTCTATAGGATTCTTCCTAAGGTGATGGTGGCGGGAAGATCCCACTATACCTGGAGCAGACGTCGGCTAGACTCACTTGGATTTTCTGGGGGGTTCTCTTCACTCAAGATGGTTAAATGGAGAAACTTGTGCCAGTCTATTCATTAAGCAGGTTGCCGGGGTAACTGTTCCAACCACTATTTCTATATCGAACTTTGCGACGTTGGATTTCATCACCAACTAGTGTTTTCGGTCCGGAAAGTTACTTTTGTGTGTGATTGATCTCCTAGATTCTTTAGGTGTGGGATTCAATTTGTTTGGTTCTTTAGAGGCTTTAGGTGGTTTTTATTGATATTTTACTTTGTTTGCGTGTGAAGTAGTTAAAAGTCTTTAACTGTGGCTGAGTTACTGAGGACGTCCCGTAGACTTCGGGGTCAACCTCCTGAGGACGTACCGAGCCAGCTTGAAGGCTTGAAAGTCCTCGTAACTCCTAGTGACCGTAGAAGTGGGTCACCTGAAGAAGGAGAACCTTCTTTGATAGTACATTCTGATTCTCAACCGTTAGTAATTTCAGAAGTTACTGGTAGTATTGCATCTACTAGTGACATAGGTGACGAACCTGAAGTATCTGAACCCGAATCTGAAGTTGATGCTACTCCCGTATCAGAGTTTGTTTCTCCAACTTCTAGTGGTCCTAGTTCGCCTAGGGTAGAAACTGTAATTACCCAAGATCTTCCTTATGGACTTATAGCTATTGAAGAGCTTGCTATTTCGGACATCTAAGAAAGCTTTCCTTTTCCAGAAGATCGACCTATCTTAGACCTTAGGGAGCGTGAATCGATCTTTTACAATCCACCTAGGAGCAGTGCTTGGTACCGTTCACTGACTAATCTTTTGGAAAATTCGGGACTAAGTTTTTCACCACCTCGTATTTTTTATCACCTAGCACCTAGCGATTACTATCCTGTATTGAATATGTCTAGCCCGTCATCCATGTTTTCTCAATCTCCGGAAGCCTATTTGTACGGAGGTCCTTCTGTTCCCACTGGGTATCAGGCCATCTCTGGTAATTTTTCGGGAGCATCTCCTCAACCTATCGAACAAAAGTTATTAACTGGAAGTAGTGGTACTAAACCGTTGAGTGTAGAAGATATTCTAATGATGTTAGGTTCTCAACCTCAAGGTGGCCAGTTACCGCCTAGGCAGCAACCTCAAGGTACCCAGTATGTGCCTGGGGGGCAACCTCAGGGTACCCAGTATATGCATGGGGGGCAACCTCAAGGTACTCAGTTTGCACTTGGGGGACAACCTCAAGGACAGTACATACCTACGAGATAGTACGTTCCTCAAGGTCAACCCCAGACTCAATATGTACCCGAAGGTCAACCTCAGTATCAATATGTACCCCAAGGTCAACCTCAGTATCAATATGCACCTCAAAATCAACCTCAATATCAATATGTACCTCAAGGTCAACCCCAGTATCAGTACGTGCCTAAGGGTTATCGAACCCAAGGTCAGTACCCATCTCAAGGTTACCAACCACCTTCTGGTCAATCATATTATCAACCCTACCCTCAACCCGGTTATGGTCCTCAATATTCTCAACCTGTTATGGGTCCATACCCCGGAACGAATTTAGTGTGGGATCCATCTCAATCCCAGCAGTTCTTGCAACTGAATGTGCAGTCGTCATCTCAACCTGGACAACCCTTGGTTTCTGGTCCATCTCAGCAACCTGTCCAGTCTCAGTCCGCACCTTCTGTAGTTTCTCAGTCTGGGCCTAGTACACCTTGTACTCCGCCTCAAACATCTGCTACAACTACTGCAACATCTACTCCATCCACCCCACCTTCTTCTGGAGTATCGATAGCTCCGGTTTCTACTGTCCCTGTATCTACTGCTTAGACATATTTACCTCAGTCTAGACCCACGGTCCAAACTTCGGTTTAGATGCCTGTAGGAAGTACGGTTGTCACCTCTCAACCTCAATTTAATCAACCTCCATACCAAGGACAGTACTAATACGGTCCTGCTGCGTAGCAACCAACCTATCAGTATCAACCATACCCTGGGTATACATATCAACAACCTCAGCAACCCCAGTATGGTCCGGCTAATCCTGGTTTTCCAGGAGGTAAAAATATCCCAAATGCGATTCCCATTCCTAGTTATCCTGGATATCCTCCTGTTGGGGCTGGTGTACAAACCTCGAGTTTTAGGGACCCTAATCGTCAGTTACCGTTTATCGCAACTTTGGACTTGCCTGACTTGATACGCCTTACGAACGATCCAATTAACTATCTTCAGTATTGGCCGCCAATGCCGCATAAGTTGCCCAGTGACATTCCTAAATTCAAAGGTAAGCCAGGAGAGGACCCGTCGAACCATGTGATGACTTATCACCTATGGTGTGCGTCTAATTCCATTTCAGATGATTCCATTCATTTACGTCTTTTCCAGCACACTCTAATTGGTCTTGCGGCCAAATGGTACATCGAGTTACCGCGAGCCACTTTAATAACTTTAGTCAGTTAGCTACCTCGTGTTTAACTCATTTTCATTTGCCAGTCAGATATGACAATGGCACAGAACTATTAACTTCGTTAAAGCAGTCAACGTCCACTTACATTTCAGATCATATCCATGAATGGAGACATCGACGGCGTTTAGTGAAAGTTTATATCCTGGATCAGATCTTAGCTGAATGGTTTGTAAAATCTTTATTGCCCAAGATCCCTGAGGATGTAGCTAAAGCCGAAGTAGTTACTGAAGAGCAAGTCATTGCTCAAGCACAGTACCTTGACTTAGTTTATACTCAGTTAGGTGCATTACACGAGAAGATCCCTGACCTACCCAAACAAAATCAAATCGCTATTGCTCCTTCAGGGTCTCATGCCGTTGATGGTATGATTGGCACGGTAAATACCAAAAGTAAGAAGAAGTCTTCCAAGAATTCTTCTCCAATAATAACCTTACCAGATTCCCCGACAGGAGAGTCTTCCTCGGAACTTTCCGCCGATATTCACGTTGTAGAGTCATCTACAGCTAAATCAAAAACCGGTGGTAAGAAGAAAAGGAAGAAAAATAATAAAACAGATAAAAATTCAAAAGAGAAACCCGAAAAAGCGGAACCCACTGATGAAAAATGCAAACCTCGTTATCCGTGTCTCATCTGCGATGAAGACCATTATACGAGAGACTGCCCTCATCGCGCAGAGGTTGCAAAAATTGTCAAAGGTTCCCAAACTCCTGCTGTCTTGAAGGATCCTTTTCTAGCTCAAGACAGTAAGATGATAGGTTCATCCTCTAGTGCCAATGAAGAACCCGTATTGATGATGTCCCATGTACGGATTGCGACTCGATCGCAAGATTATGGCAGTAAAAGTCCTGTTGATGGTAAAGAAGCAGAATCTTCTCATTCAAATCCATCAATCTCAACTCCCGGTTCCAATCCACTATAGATCAAGAAACCTAATCCAGACTTAGTAATCAAACTGCCCGCCAAGGGTATACTTCGAAAGTCTGCTTTCAATCCACATGCGAGAGCAGCTCAGAACTATAACATTGTTGAGGATTTAGTTGTTTCACCCTCAGCAATGTCGGCTTTGGAAGTGCTGCAATCATGTCCAGCACAACACAAATTACTTTTGTCGGCTATAGGAGCTGTTTACATTCAGGACCCGAACCTTATAATCTTCGATCTAGAAAATAGTGCACTGCATTTACCTCATCAAATGGCTGTCCAGATTCTAGTGATAGTCAAAAACAGACCTGTTCATAGGATTGTGATTGACGAGGGAGCTTCTGTTAACACTCAGGTTGTTCCCTGCTTCCTAAAGGGAATACGGCCGAGCTAACCACTGACCAATCTTTTAGCTACAGTTCCTAGCCTACCTGCAACTAGAGAGGGCTCTCTCTTTATAATTTAGCTTTGTTTGATGAATGTTTTTAGGCTAGTTATGGTGTACTGTTTTGTTTGAATTTGGTGGGTTGGTGGATCCAGACAGAACTGAAATATAGATCATAGAACAGTTTGGTCCATTAGGCAATGGAGCTGAGATATTTGTGCTGCTGAAGTAGATTTATGAAGGCAGAGTGTTGCTGCAGAGCCAGATAGGCATATGTGAAGCAAATTACCAGAATTTTTGATGAAATTATGGAATTAGTGAGTGAAAGGTAGTTAAGAATCTTTCACTATGCTAACAAAGAAAAATGAAAGTATTTCTTAAGAGCAGTTAAGAATTCTTAAACAATTTTCACCATGACAGAATTAGTTTAGACATGAGCAATCAAGAATTCATATACATGGCTAATCCAAAAGAAAACATATTTAGAAATAGATATTGAGCATAGGGTGTTCAAAACAAATCTTGGGCTATTATTTTTCTCTATTTACTAGGATTATAAAACATAAGAATTATGGAAAACACAGAAAACACCTACACAGTTCAGAGAAACTTATTGCTCTAGCAAATGACACAGAAATTCAGCAACAAAAATAGAGCTATTCATTTCCATCTTCAGACGGCATAGGCACCAGAAATCTCCACCAGCAATTTGTATTATCAAAATGTCTCAAATATATAATAGAGCTCTTCAGAAAGAATTCCACTACAATCGACCCTCAATACGCTATCTGAGGGGATATATATACAAAATAGGGTACAAAATATCTCAATAGAGAGTTATTGTGAAATAAATTGCACCACCAACTCTCTTACAAAAAGTAAATGAAAAACATAACTATAGCATTTAATGCTGAGATGGCAGCTATCTTTTTGTCAGACATATTTTGACTTTATGGCTCAGGAAAGTGGGTTGTAGCTGTGCCTTTAACTCTGCGTTAATTGAACCTGTTGTCTGGGTGCGTTGGTGAGTCACTTGTATGGATGCTCTATGTGATACCTGTGTGCTGATCTATCTGCTGACCTGTACCGTGACTTGAAAACTTGATTTTTTTCAAAAAAGGAATAATCATAGTGGCATTATCTGGGCAAAATTTCCAGCATTGCTTTCCACCAATCAGCTGGAGGTAGCTGATGCCTCCTTATTTTCACCAGTGTTTCATCTGCCTCTGTATATCTGTAGAAGTTTGGAGGCACCTCAAACAGATGATTTATCTCATGTTCAATAAAAAATAGATTTTCCAACTTGTCATACAGAGACTGCCCAGAGGGTGGCCTTGCTTCTTCTGTGGAGCTGCTAGATGCTGTTATCTGATTTTCAACATAATTGTTGATCCTTGTCATATACTGATTATATGACAGCGACTGTCCTGTGCCAGTCACTAGGCTTGGCAGACCTTTATCCTGTAATATGGTCATCTTTGCCCTGAATTCATCTATCTCTGCTTTCATTTCCTGACATTTTCTCTCCAGAGTTTGAGTGAAGTTCCTCAAGGTGAGTACCTTTTTAGCTGTCAGGATTGTATCTATTCTGCTGCTTATCTCTAGAGCTGCCAGTTCCTCTCTAGTGCGGTTATTGAGGAAATGTATTTGGTGGCCTGCTCGGGCATTATTCCCAGTGTTGTCCTGGCTCTTTGGATTTCCACATGAGCCATGCCTATCAGCTCAACCTGCTCATAAATTTTCTGAATTGACCTCCATTGGTCCTGTATTGATTGGCCAATTTTGGCCCAAATTATCTTCTTTATTTCTGCTAGGGTTTTACCTAGGAGAAAATCATTTTCCAGAGTTTTTACTTTGGCCTCTAAGGCCTTTATTTCTCTTTGTTTCTCTGCTACTGTCATATTTGATTTATCATAACTGGTCTCCAGGTTGGTCTGTCTATCCTTGAAATCATTTATTTCAGTTACTTGATTCTCAAGCTCTTTAACAGCTTTCATCAAGTCCTGCATGCTCATGTTGGATTCTGCTGCTGTTGTTGCTTCTGCTGTTGCTCCTGTTGCTGATGTAGCTATGGTAGGTGCTGGAATAGCAGGAGGGGCTGCTGCTGCTTGTGTGGGAGGGGCAGGTCCAAGAGTTATTGATGTTTGAGGGGGCTGGGAGGCTGACTCCCCTTGCTTGTCCTGCAGTGCTTTCTCTAATTCTGCTTCCATTTGTAATATTCTTTGATTCATTACCAGAAGCAGCTCCATAGCATCATCTACTTGCATTTCTTGTGCAAGTTCTGCTGTTTGAGGGTGAATGGTAAGAGGCAATTTTGCATGCCTTCTTAGTGCAGCAATGTCATCCTCTTTCTTCTTCATGAGGGCTCTAACACCCTTTGGATCCTTTGCTCATGTCCCAAATCAATTATTATGTCTTCTAGAGTCTTTATTCTGTTGTCCTTTGCAGAGGAAGACAACCTTTCCAAATCAAGCTGTGTGTTTGTGTTCTTCAGGGCTTCTTTTAGCTGATGGGCCAGCATTGCCCTGTCTGCAAGTGTTGCATACACCGTTTCCCCAGTATGTTTGTGCAGCTCAATCTGATCCATGGGGTGTATGTCTTTAGAAAAGACCTCCAAGTTTGTTCTATAGTAATCTGCAGAGGTCTTGGGATGTGGGACTTTAGGCTTCAAATGAGTGAAGATCATTTTTTCCTCCTTCAGATCATAGGAAGCCATCAATCTTTGTTTTTTGGCTGGAGTTGTCTTCAAGAATTGCTCATAGAGCTGCACTCTCAACATTTCATTATGTGCCTTGATCTCTATGAAGCCTTCTTTGACTACAACTGGTTTCTTGCCCTGTTGTCTTGAGGAGGATACCTCTGTGGTGTGCTGTAGGGCCTGTTCTAGCTGGAATGAGCTAGTGGCAGTTTGCTGGCTTGTTTGGCTTTCTTTGTTGTGGCTTTCTGCCCTTTCCTCACTGATATCTCCTTCTTCTATTTCAGGGTCAATCCTTGGCCTCTTGGCTTTTGGTTGCTGTGATGACCCTGTTGGAGGTGTGACCTCCTCTCTATCTCTCTTTTTTCCTCTCTCTTCATTGAGAGGAGTTTGCAAAACTGGGATTTGGGGTGGTCTAGTTTGTTGTGAAGGGGCCTGCCCTTGAGCCTGATCCTTTGATGTGTTGGGCTGCCCTGTCTCTGCCTGTTGCTGTTCAGCCATTTTTTCTTTCCCCTTTGCTGTATTTGTTGTTGCAGGAGCTTGCTGGGTGTCCTGTGCAGCTGGAGCAGTAGAGGTGCCTTCTCCTACTTGGACTGGTTGTTTGAACAAGACCTGTTGACAAGAATCCAAGTCAAGAGTTTTTTCCAAATCTTTCACAGTCTGCTCCATTTTTTCTCCCTGAGTCAATTCCTCTACTATTGATTCAGGTGCCCATTCATCTTGGTTGGCAAAGTGTTGTATTTGTGGGTATGGGCAATGCTTATAGGCTAGCCGCCTATACTTGACCCTCCTAGCACTGATGAAACCTTCAGGGTCATAAGGGACCCACCAGAAGCTTCTTTTGAGTTTGAGCTGTTGCGCCCAGTATTTGATCAGCTTCTTGCAACCATCTTCTTATTCATGACAAATGGCCTAGGTGGTCTATGAACTTTAGGTTGGCTTCTTCTTGGCACTATGAAAGTGTGTCAGACAGAGTTTATAAGTTGTCTAATAGTATTCCAGGGCAAACAACCTCATGGCACATATTTGGGAAGCCTGAGGGACAGAGCTCACAACCAAGATTCTAATAGAATTAGGGAAGGGGGATTAGGGAGCCAAAATAGTACACTAGTGGTAAAATGGCTTTGTGAGGTGAATGAAGGGTAAAGCTAGTTCAAGAGGTAAAACTTAGGAATTTGAAGATAAATGAAATGATAAGAAAGTTTTTACACAAAATGTGGCTCTTTTCATGTTTAAATTCATGGTTTGAACCAGTAGCTTGCCATGAAGTGAAGTGGAACTGGACACTTGAGCAGATCTCAAGGCCCTTGGGGGTGTTAGTAAATGAAGTTTGGGGGAAAATAGGGGAAATTAGACATGCTTCCAATGCTTATCCTCCACTCTTTGCTTTTGATGCCAATACCCTGAGTGGCATAAGTCTTTGCACTTAATAAGCCAATTGGTGATGGCCCTCCATTTCTGCAACTTTGCACTACTTACCCATCCTAGTAATCCTAAAAAAATTTCCTTCTTTTTTGAAGTGGGTGCACTTGAATTAGCAGACCCTGATTGTCCTCTTTTTCTTTTGATTGCCCTCCTATCTAAAATTTACCCTTATTTCTTCTAAGGACCCAGATTAAGCAGTTGGGCACCTTCATTTCTCTACCTAGCTAGTCATCTACCAAGCTTGAGCTGTTTGGACAGGGAACATTCTCTATTCTGCAGCAAGAAATTTAAACATGGCATGGTCCAGTTTAGACTATTGGGCCATCCATCAAGTATGATTAGTAGTAGTATTTGCAGAGCATGATACTGCCTAAAGATAGTAGTGGCATTTTGACTAGCCACTTTCCTGGTCTTTAGTTTGGGGTTCATTTTCACTTTTCTCTTGACCATTTGATTTTCTTGCCTTTTGATTATTCTTTTAAGGCATGCCCTCTTTTCATTTTTTAATTTTCATAGCATGTACACAAAATATGGAACCTTTGCAGCTTGCAATGATGAACATATTTAGCCCTTCCACTGTCAATCATGAAAGATGAAACCTATTGGTATAGGAACCTAACAGTTGGTCCACTTGGGGATGGCTTTCCCTGGTGGAAAGCCAAGAACAGCAGGTCAGATGGCCTCATTTGTGCAATGATTAGTATTTTATGTCTTGCTAATATGTATCAATGCCTATCATTGGTTCTCAGCCCTGAAGACCTTGCTCAATTCTGTTCATGGAGATTTTCAAGTATCTATGTCATTTTTGATATGGTTTTGCTGATCATTCTTCAAAATCTGTTGTAGTTTCTCTTCTATATATCTGCTGTAAAAAAAAGTAAAAATGCTTGAAAATATAGATATTTATGTACAATATGGGGCTATCCTATGCTCATGGATCATAGTAGTGTTTGAGCATTCTCCCATTCATTGGGCCTTCCTCATTGTTTGATTCATCTAGACTCTTGAGAAAAAAGGTATTGTTACCTTGCACAACTTGAATTACAAATGGCCCTTTCCACAGAAAGTCAAATTTGCCATGCTTTCCTTTGTCTTCCCTCCTAGAGTCCCATTTTAAAACTTTGTTCCCTATGAAAAAGTCCTCAGCTTTTCTTCTTTTGTCAAACACCTTTTTAAGCTTCTCTTGTAGAACCTGGGTCCTATGATACACTTCTTCCCTTGTTTGTTGTAAGTGAATTGTTTGATTGATCCTTCTCTAGATATCATTGGGTTCAGCCTGTATTTCCTGTAGCAATTTGATCACAGGGATCCCAAGGGATGATGGGAACACAGCTTCCAAGCCATATACCAACTCATATGGGCTAGTACCAATAGATCTTTTAGTGGTCAACCTATTTGCCCATAGTGCATTTACCAGCTTCTTATGCCAATTCTTTTTGTTCTCCTCCAAGACCTTTTTAATGATGTTGATTAGCCTTTTATTGGAGGACTCAGCTAGGCCATTGCCTTGAGGGTAATAGGCTGTTGAATGACCTAGGGTGATATGATATTTGTGACAGAAGCTGATCATTCTCTTGGATTTGAAGGCAGCTGCATTATCTGTTATGATCTTCTCTGGGTAGCCAAATCTAGACAAGATGTTGGTTTCTAGGAATTGAATGATAATTGAATCATTTGCTTGTCTACAAGGTATGGCCTCTATCCATTTGGTGAAGTAATCAGTAGTTGTCAGGATCCATCTATGCTGGCCTGAGGATGAAGGGTGAATTTCCCCAATGAAGTCTAAGCCCCATTGTTGAAACGGTTTTTCAGTTGAAATGGGCTTGAGGGGCAAGGGGAGTAACTTTTTCTTACCTTCAAATATCTGACATTTAGGACATGACATTACAAACTTTTTTGAATCAGTAAACAGGGAGGGCCAATAAAATCCAGCCCTCAGGATTTTATCAGCTGTGGATTTCCAATATAAGTGCCCTCCACAGTCTCCTACATGAAATTCTCTAAGGACCTTATCAGCTTCATCTGAAGTTAGGCAGTTGAGCAGGACACCTTCATGATTTTTCCAAAATAAAACATTGTCTATGATACAAAATTTTGCAGCCTTCAATTTTAGAAATCTGTTCTTGGTTCTGGATAACCCTCAAGGAGCTTGCAGGTTTAATATTACAAAACATATGTCAGCATACCAAGGTGATTGTAAAAAGGCTTGATTGATCTGTGGAGTCGCCATCTCCTATTTGTTATCCAGTTCATTGATGTAAAGGGCTTGAAAGTTAGTCTCAGTCATTAGTTTAGCTAGCCCTTGTCCTTTTATAAGTTTTGTTGGTATGATTTCTATGTCATATTCCAAAATATTGGCAATCCATTTGCCCCTCTTGCCTTCCATTCCCTCTTGAGTTAAGATGTCTTTGACTACTGCATTGGGCAGATATGCAATTATGTGAGAGTATAGGATATAAACTCTGAAATCCTTTATGGATTTTACCAGGGCATATGCTTGCTTTTCCATGATTTTGTACTTGAGTGGGGCATCCCTAAGGGCTCTACTGAAAAAGGCAATAGGTTTTTCACGTCCCAAGTCATCCTTTTGCAGTAAGACAACAGCAATTATATTTTCAGAGGCAAAGGAGAAGATTATAAAGTCTCTATCAAAACTAGGGCTTGTAAGCACAGGTGTTTTTGTCAGGGCTATCTTGTTTTCTTCAAAAGCTTGTTTAGCCTCAATTTTCCATTTGACCTTGGCATCTTTCTTGAGCATATTGTTCAATAATCTTATCAGCTCAGCCAAGTTAGGAATAAATCTTCTTAGGAAATTAATCTTTCCCAAAAAGGCTTGTAATTCCTTGATGTTTCTTGGATGGGGGACTTGCAGTATAGCTTGAATCCTATCAGGGTCAATTCTTATGCCATCTTTTGAATTATATGACCAAGGAGTTTTCCTTCTTCCAGGCCAAATAGTGATTTCTTTGGGTTTAAAGAAATGCCATACTTTCTGCAAATTAAGAACACTTGTCTAAGGTGTTTTAAATGCTCCTAGTCTGATTTTGAGAAGGCCGTTAGATCATCAAGGTATATTACTAAGAAATCATGGAGTTCTTTGGCAAAGGCTATATCCATTGCCCTTTGAAATGTGGCTCCAGCATTCTTGAGTCCAAAAGGCATTTTGACATATTTGAAAGTTCCCCAGGGTGTGGTGAAAGCTGTTTTATCTTGGTCATCTGGGTGGACTAAGATTTGATTGAATCCTGAGAAACCATCCAGTAATGAGATCCTTGAAGCTCCCACTACCCTTTGTAAAATGTGATCCATTTTTGGCAAGGGGTAGTGGTCTTTGAGAGAGACTTTGTTTAAATTTCTCAGATCCACACAAAGCCTTATATCCCCAGTTTTCTTTCTTGTAGGTACAAGGTTAGAAATCCATTCAGAAAACCTTATGGGAGCAATAATTCCAGCTTCATACATTCGTTTTACTTCTTTTTCTATTAGGGGAAGAAGTACTGGATTCACCCTTCTTAGTTCCTGTTTAAAGGGTTTTTGGTTTTCTTTCAGGGGTATTGTGTGCTGGATAACTGTAGTATCATAGGATTTAAGGTCCTCATAGCTCCAGGCAAACACATCATGAAACTCTTTGAACAGTTTGATATATTCTGATTTCTTATCAGGAGGTAAGGTTCTAGAAAGCTTGACCATTCTGGGATTTTCAATGGTCCCAATGTTGCACTCTTCTATTTCTGCATTGATGGGTTGCATCTTTGGTTTTTTAGAGAGATCATTTGAATCAAAAATGTCTTCTAAAGGAGCAAGACCTGTAGGCAAGAAATTATCTTTTAATTGAATTACTTTTGTTTCTTCCTCATTGATTTCATCAAGATCTATTGTTTTTAGCTTCTCTAAATTGGCAGGGTCAAAGGTTGTAGGATGTAATATCGTATCTGCTGTTTCAGCTGATATACTTGTGTTTAATTCATCTTTTTGGTTTTGATCATCCCTAACGCTTGTGTCAATGTTTAAGTTTGAGAATTCCTCCTTCATGGTCAAAAAATTGTTTATCTGAGTATCATTCTCAAATACTTGCCAATTATTTACATTGTCTGGGACAGAAGGCCTGTGTTTAATCTCAGCAGTGAACCAGTGGTTAGGTCCAAAAGGAAGTTTACAGGTGCTTGCAAAGGTTGCTAGACTGTGAGCATGCAAGTTGTTGTTCCTAGGTATTTTGGTGAGCTGATACTCTAGGAAGTTGTTGAGCAAGTCTGTCACTGCTAACCTATATGACCTTAACCTGGGATCATTTGTGACAAAATTTCCCTTTATCTGTTGGATAATTAGGTCTGAATCCCCCAATATGGAGACTTTTGTCACTCCTAGACTCTTAATCAGTTTGAGACCTAGTAGGAGTGCTTCATATTCTGCCATGTTATTTGTGCATCTGAAGTTAAGCCTATATGCATGACCTAGAGCATGGTCATTTTGAGTATTGTGTATCCATACCCTAGCTCCTGCTCCTAGTTTATTTACTGACCCATCAAATTCTAAATACCACAAGGTTTCTTGGTCAATGTTTGTTTCAATGGATTTACAGATTTGTTCAGTGGGAAAGCCTAGTTTTGGTGATTCTTGTGACCTATTAGCAGACTTTGTTGTTTTGATTACATCAGTGATCTTTTGTTCTGAAACTGTGGATTGTTCGTTTATATGCCTGGTTTCCTTTGTTTCTAGGAGCTTGAGCTCAATTTTGGGACATATATCAGCATTGTATAGTATGAAGGAGTCCATGTCTGAATGGATGGAGTAGATTGGGAAGTTTTGGGGCTTGTCCTGACTGCTGACCACATATTTCATGAGAGTTTCCCGGTACAGTCTCTTTGGTTGGCCAAAGACTGAAATTGTGGCATATGACATGTCTAGTTGCAGAGATCCTTGGAGTTTGGCACCCCATGATCTTGATAGGAGCATAGCATATTTAGGTGGAATGTCAGCCACTACTACATCCATTAGAATTGTTTTGGTTGGGTATTGGATTAGGGATACACAGAGGTCTTTGATCAGGCCTAAACATCTTACCTGGCTGGAATCAAATGAAAACAAATCTTTATAGGGTCTGGTGATATCTAATCCAAGTTTTTCCATTACTGATTTGGGCATTAGGTTATGAGAGGCCCCTGAGTCAAACATGGCATTGTGTAATACTTTGTCATTAATGTTTAGGCTTACATAGAATGGAGGAGTCCCTCCATCCCCTGATTTGCCATTGACTTCTGAGCCAAAAATAAGCTCTGATTGGTCATCCAAAATGTTAACTGCATCCCTATTTTCTGGTACTTGCAATGATCTATTAATTTGTTGTCTGAAGACCTCATGTTTGGCCAATTCAGAAAGGGGAATTGCAATCTTTAGTTTACCAATTTATGTTTCAAGATTGAAAGGTTTCTCCATTTGAATTTTTACATTGTGAGCAGCAAATTTTTCTTTTTTTGCTGAATTTTGGGTGACCATGTCCTGATCAGGTATACTGTTTTGGGGTATGTTTGAGTTGGCTCTATTTTCTAGAGGTCTACCCAAAATTTCTGTTGGAAGAAGTGGTGTAGGTGTAGGTTTCACTGGAGGCTGTATATGAGATACATCTTCCACTGTAACCTCTTTGTGGGGTTTTTTATCTGAGGACTCTATTAAGACAGCTTTATCACTAGATTTCTTAGGAAGTTTGGTGTTTGTTTGTTTGGTATTCTCAGGTACATCTATGGTTCTACTTCTTAACTTGTATTGTTTGTGTACTTCATAGACTGCTGTGTCATACCCTTCTCTGAAATCAAATGACTCACCAGATTTTGCTTGGAATTGTTTGTAGTCTTGGGCTTGTTGATCATCTTGTGTTAAGAATACTTGTTCTTCACTGTCCAAACCCATTAAATTGATGTGGAGATATTCTATTTGTTCACTAGTGGTTGAGGCCTCTACATAATTTTCTTGAAATGGAGGTCTGATGTTTTGATCAGGACTAGTTCTCCCAGCATTTGGGTTTTGGTTTTTTCTAAAATTTGGATTTCTAGTGGTGTTGCTTGTTTGTCCTTCCCAAGAGGACTTTCTCTCCATGGTCTCAACTCTATCTCCCAACCTCTCCATACCCTTCATGAATGCATCTAGTTTTTGGTCAAAGGTTGAGGGTTCCTCTTTGAATGTTATTCTTCTCTCATTTTTGCTCTTGTTCTCTTGGCAATTAGATTTGCCTCCACACTTACAGCTATATTTTGCATATCTGCAAGACTTGGAGGTGCTCTTTCTCTTAATTGATATGCCATGTCTGGGTCAAATCCATCAGGAAATTTGATCAAGGCCAAGTCAGGAGGAGGTCTCAAGTTTTGAGGGATAGTGTTATATACATTGTTGAACCTAGCACAGTAATCTTGAACTGTCTCTTGAGGGCCCCTTTTCAAGTTATCATACTCTGTCAGTATGTATAGGGGGTCTTTCTTCTTTTCCCATCTGTTTAAAAAACTTAGGTATAAGGCATCAGGATTGACTATGGAGTTTGCAGCTAGGGACCTAAACCAATTCCTTACATCACCTGTCAAACTTTGCACAAAAATTTTCATTCTTACATCTTCATCATCTATCTCATAGTTCTCAAAATAGTCCTGCATCCTTTTGGTGTGTTGATGGGCTGTATAAGTGCTAGTACCATCAAAGTAAGTGATTTTTCCTTGATAGTCTTGGGGCATTGCCCCTGGATTTGCAGGCAGGACTAAAGGAGCATATCTAGCCATATTTGCAGGGATAAAAGGGGAAACAAGAAAGAGTGGAATAGCTGGAACAACAGGGTTAACAGGAGTAAGGTGTGTTGGGGATGGAGGAGTGGGGAAACTACCTTGGGAAGTGGATGAAGAACTAGGATAAGTAGGGATACTGTGAGGGTGAACTGATGCTTTGACAAGAGTAGGAATATAGCTCTGCTGATCTGGTTTTGTATCTGAATGTGAGAGCTCCCCTAGCTGCTCTTGCTTCTTTAATATTTTGGGGATTAAATTGGGGTTTTCAAAGATAGTTGGGGGATTAGGGTCAGGATTGGACCTAGTGTAACGAGATTTCTTCTTTGGAGCCAGCTTCTAAGTTCTCTTTCCTTGGTATCTTATGATATGATTTAAACAGGAAGCTTATTTCCTTTTGCTTGGTACTTTGACATAAGTCCCCAGTGGAGTCGCCATTGATGTTAACACTCAGGTTGTTCCCTACTTCCTAAAGGGAATACGGCCGAGGTAACCACTGACCAATCTTTTAGCTACAGGTCCTAGCCTACCTGCAACCAGAGAGGGCTCTCTCTTTATAATTTAGCTTTGTTTGATGAATGTTTTTAGGCTAGTTATGGTGTACTGTTTTGTTTGAATTTGGTGGGTTGGTGGATCCAGACAGAACTGCAATATAGATCGTAGAACAGTTTGGTCCATTGGGCAATGGAGTTGAGATATTTGTGCTGCTGAAGTAGATTTATGAAGGCAGAGTGTTGCTGCAGAGCCAGATAGGCATATGTGAAGCAAATTACCAGATGTTTTGATGAAATTATGGAATTAGTGAGTGAAAGGCAGTTAAGAATCTTTCACTATGCTAACAAAGAAAAATGAAAGTATTGCTTAAGAGCAATTAAGAATTCTTAAACAATTTTCACCAGGACAGAATTAGTTTAGACATGAGCAATCAAGAATTCATATCCATGGCTAATCTAGAAGAAAACATATTTAGAAATAGAGATTGAGCATAGGGTGTTCAAAACAAATCCTGGGCTATTCTTTTTCTCTATTTACTAGGATTATAAAACATAAGAATTATGGAAAACACATACACAGTTCAGAGAAACTTATTGCTCCAGCAAATGACATAGGAATTCTGCAACAAAAACAGAGCTATTCATTTCCATCTTCAGACAGCATAGGCACCAGAAATCTCCACCAACAATTTGTATTATCAAAATGTCTCAAATATACAATAGAGCTCTTCAGAAAGAATTCCACTACAACCGACCCTCAATACGCTATCTGAGGGGATATATATACAAAATAGGGTACAAAATCTCTCAATAGAGAGTTATTGTGCAATAAATTGCACCACCAACTCTCTTACAAAAAGTAAATGAAAAACATAACTACAACATTTAATGCTGAGATGGCAGCTATCTTTCTGTCAGACAGCTTTTGACTTTATGGCTCAGGAAAGTGGGCTGTAGCTGTGCCTTTAACTCTGCGTTAATTGAGCCTGCTGTCTGGGTGCGTTGGTGAGTCACTTGTACGGATGCTCCCTATGATACCTGTGTGCTGATCTGTCTGCTAACCTGTACCGTGACTTGAAAACTTGATTTTCTTCAAAAGAGGAATAATCATAGTGGCATTATCTGGGCAAAATTTCCAACATTGCTTGCCACCAATCAGCTGGAGGTAGCTGATGCCTCCTTATTTTCACCAGTGTTTCATCTGCCTCTGTATATATGTAGAAGTTTGGAGGCACCTCAAACAGATGACTTATCTCATGTTCAATAAAAAACAGATTTTCCAACTTGTCATACAGAGACTACCCAGAGGGAGGCCCTGCTTCTTCTGTGGAGCTGCTAGATGTTGTTATCTGATTTTCAACATAATTGTTGATCCTTGTCATAGACTGATTATATGACAGCAGCTGTCCTGTGCCAGTCACTAGGCTTGGCAGTCCTTTATCCTGTAATATGGTCATCTTTGCCCTGAATTCATCTATCTCTGCTTTCATTTCCTAACATTTTCTCTCCAGAGTTTGAGTGAAGTTCCTCAAGGTGAGTACATTTTTAGCTGTCAGGATTGTATCTGTTCTGTTTCTTATCTCTAGAGCTACCAGTTCCTCTCTAGTGCGGTTATTGAGGAAATGTATCATTTTGGTGGCCTGCTCGGGCATTATTCCCAGTGTTGTCCTGGCTCTTTGGATTTCCACATGAGCCATGCCTATCAGCTCAACCTGCTCATAAATTGCCTAAATTGACCTCCATTGGTCCTGTATTGATTGGCCAATTTTGGCCCAAATTATCTTCTTTATTTCTGCTAGGGTTTTACCTAGGAGCAAATCATTTTCCAGAGTTTTTACTTTGGCCTCTAAGGCCTTTATTTCTCTTTGTTTCTCTGCTACTGTCATCTTTGATTTATCATAACTGGTCTCCAGCTTGGCCAGTCTATCATTGGCATCATTTATTTCAGTTACTTGAGTCTCAAGCCCTTTAACAGCTTTCATCAAGTCCTCCATGCTCATGCTGGATTCTGTTACTGTTGTTGCTTCTGTTGTTGCTGCTGTTGCTGATGTAGCTGTGGTAGGTGCTGGAATAGCAGGAGGGGCTGTTGCTGCTTGTGTGGGAGGGGCAGGTCCAAGAGTTGTTGATGTTTGAGGGGGCTGGGAGGCTGACTCCCCTTGCTTGTCCTGTAGTGCTTTCTCTAATTCTACTTCCATTTGTAATATTCTTTGATTCATTACCAGAAGCAGCTCCATAGCATCATCTACTTGCTTTTCTTCTGCAAGTTCTGCTGTTTGAGGGTGAATGGTAGCAGGCAATTTTGCCTGCCTTCTTAGTGCATCAATGTGATCCTCTTTCTTCTTCATGAGGGCTCTAACACCCTTTGGATCCTTTGGGTCATGTCCCAAATCAATTATTATGTCTTCTAGAGTCTTTATTCTGTTGTCCTTTGCAGAGGAAGACAACCTTTCCAAATCAAGCTATGTGTTTGTGTTCTTCAGGGCTTCTTTTAGCTGATGGGCCAGCATTTCCCTGTCTACAAGTGTTCCATACACCATTTCCCCAGTCTGTTGGTGCAGCTCAATCTGATCCATGGGGTGTATGTCTTTAGAAAAGACCTCCAAGTTTGTTCTATAGTAATCTGCAGAGGTCTTGGGATGTGGGACTTTAGGCTTCAAATGAGTGAAGATCATTTTTTCCTCCTTCAAATCATAGGAAGCCATCAATCTTTGTTTTTTGGCTGGAGTTGTCTTCAAGAATTGCTCATAGAGTTGCACTCTCAACATTTCATTCTATGCCTTGATCTCTATGAAGCCTTCTTTGACTGCAACTGGTTTCTTGCCCTGTTGTCTTGAGGAGGATACCTCTGTGGTGTGTTGTAGGGCCTGTTCTAGTTGGAACGAGCTAGTGGCAGTCTGTTGGCTTGTTTGCCTTTTTTTGCTGTGGCTTTCTGCCCTTTCCTCACTGATATCTCCTTCTTCTGTTTCAGGGTCAATCCTTGGCCTCTTGGCTTCTGGTTGCTATGATGACCCTGTTGGAGGTGTGACCTCCTCTCTATCTCTCTTTTTTCCTCTCCCTTCATTGAGAGGAGTTTGCAAAACTGGGATTTGGGGTGGTCCAGTTTGCTGTGAAGGGGCCTGCCCTTGAGCCTGATCCTTTGATGAGCTGGGCTGCCCTATCTCTGCATGTTGCTGTTCATCCATTTTTTCTTTCCCCTTTGTTGTATTTGTTGTTGCAAGAGTTTGCTGGGTGTCTT